>JAQSVH010178283.1:0-20292 GCA_029448705.1 Adansonia digitata
TCATATTTTTTCCCTTATCTTTGAAGTATTTTTTAGTTAACTCATTTTTATGGCCTCGTTGATCATTCCACATAATACGACTACATCTGTGAAGTTTCTTGAGATGCTCTTTACTATCTTCTTATAATAAAATGCTTTAAATGTGTCGATGAATCTAACAATCATCTCTTTCTCTATAAAAAATGGGTGAATTTAGATGGCATTTTCCACCCACCTCTGAGCATACTACTTGAAGTTTTCATCGACTTTTTTTTCCATTCTCATGAAAGAAAGATAATTCAAAACCTAATCAGATGCTAGTCTTTTTTCATTCATAGTATTAAAGGATCAGCTCACATATTCATCCTACTCTTTATAAAACTCGATTTTGGATTGATCCATCATCCTTTAGATGTTCCTAGGAAAAGTAAGCAGTGTTAAAGATTATGCCCTTAATCGTAGAGGCAACAAAAGGTTTTAATGGTTTTTTCATTTTGGTTTTTAACTTCTGACACTATTCTGCCTTTACAAAAGCTTGCGATACTTTGGTCATGGGTGTCTTGACCTCTTTAATGCTTCTTTTAACACAACAACTTTTTTCGTCGATCACTACATTTATCTTTGGTACCACATGATTGGGGAGAGGATTGGCTCCAAAATTAGGTCTTAGTCATTGCTCGACCTTGATCATGTCTTTTTTCAAGCAGACTCTATACCTTCATCTTAAATAAGGTGCAATGCTTAATAAATTGGCCTTGTGCCTCAGTATAGTACACACAATAGGCATTTTCATCATACTATTTAGGATACGTGGGCGACCTTAGATCTAAACATTAGCTGGCCTGTTAGTAGGCGAGAGTCAATCTCTTTGTTAGAATAATGAGTGAATCAAAATGCTCATTTTCTTAAGGTGCTTATTTATTGTCAGAATCTCTTACGTTGTGCATGTTATAAGATTGTGCATTCTGAATGGTGTTTTGAATAGGATTTGTATGAAACTCATTATTAGGGTAGAGTAAATAAAATAGACTGATTGTAATGCTAGTTAGTAGGGGTTGAAGCTTCGATATGCCATGTTAAAGAAGTATACGCCTTTTCTTGGTAACTAATTTTGAGGGAACTTGGTTGAGCTCTTGTTGATAGCATTCATATCATTCTCTTTACCCGTAGTCAAATTGTTTTTGTTTAAGCCAGATGACTTTCCACCAGATATCTTGCCACTTTTGAAAGCATTATTAATCATTTCGCCCGATATAACCACATCGGTAATATTCTTTATGGCATTTCCTACTAGTCTATCATAGTAAAGAGCCCACAGGGTGTTGATAAATATGATCGTCACCTTCTTTTTAGTTAGAGAAAGGTGAACTTGAGTGGCTTCCTCTTTCTATTTTTAGGCATACTCTTTAAGGCTTTTGTTAGCTTTCTTTTCCATGTTCATTAGAGAAAGTCGATTTGGAGCCCATTTAGACATTTGCTTGTATGAATTTTGGAGCCCATTTAGACATTTGCTTGTATGAATCAAGGAAAGCATAGGCTAGAGTTGCCCATGTCTAAATTCTTATAGGATCAAGACTTATATATCAATAGGTAGCTACCCTCGTTAGGCTATCTTGGAAGCAGTGGGTTAATAGTTTTTCGTCCTTTTCATATCTAGCCATCTTATGACAGTACATGCAAAGGTAGGCAGTGGGGTCTGTATTCCCGTTGTATTTTTTAAAATTCAGCACCTTAAATTTAGAGAAGATGATGAGATTTGGAAACTAGTTTTAAATATTTGGTGTCAATGATCTCGAATTTATTGCTACGTTTTATAACCCGAAGGCATTTTTCTAGCGATTGATACTTGTTTAACTCTTAAGTAGTTTTTGAAGACCTCTTTGCTTTTCCTTGCTCTACTTGTTCATCAATATTTAGGACTATAGGCCTTACTAGTAAAAAGCCCACACCCTAAAATCCTTAAACCAAATGAGGTGCCATTACTGAGTTAATGTAAATGAATGGCTAAGCCAGTGGGTTTGGTGCTATCGAAAGATGCTATTGATGTGATGCACTTTTATGAGCATTCATGGCTTCAATATCATAGTTTAAGTTATTCTCGAGGTTAACTGATTCTTTATCCATGTTGACAGTGCTTGTTTGCCTTTTATCCTTTAAAGCATCAGACAATAGCTTAGTTAATTCCATAATGTGAGCTTGGAGCTCCTCATTTTTATGAAGTGACTACCCCTGATTCCATATGCATGAGTTTTAATCATTCGATAGGTGCTTCATGGTCATTTTCCATGGCTCTTCAATGGTTACGAGTATTGTACTAGTGACAAATGGTAGATTTCGTGTTTTAGAGTACCTTACACTTTATATTATTATTGAATTAGACTTTTATAATGTGCCATGGATATGCTTGATGAAATAAAGATGATTATGTATCATGACAGTGAGTGACCATTAACATGAATGACTGAACAAATAAAGTAATAAAAGAATTGGTTTAGTTATGCAAATGCAAAAGGGATAATTGGATCACGGAACAACTTCACTAATAGTGTCTTTCATTAAAGCAACAAAATATTCCATTTACATATTGTTACATTTGGAAATGCCTGACATGGTTACATTTTCTAATCAGGTGTTCCAAGAAATACAACAATTCTTGTTCATAGGCTCCGATAGGCATGATATCTCGTATCAATGATCTGGCCATATCCATCATGTCCTCAACCTCTAATTGGGCCACCTAAATTTGCTTAATAAGATGGCAACATCGATTCTAATAATTCGAGTGTGCCTGATCTACCGTCTATTGCAATTTTCATTCTTGTTTTTATGAAGTTCTCACTAATTCATTAATTTGGCCCTGTTGAGCTTGAAGGGAATACTCTAAATTATGAATCCTAAGCGTTAAAGTTTCATTCTTGACCTTGTTTGCCCTTGACTCCCCGTATTTGGGCTTAAAGAGATCATTTCTCCTTTGATAGGCTAATGTGAGGGCATAAGCTTTTATAAGCTTCTCATTTTTAGCATTGGCCTTTTTTTACCACTAGTTCAACTCTTGATTAAGGGTTGCGAACTTTGTTGGTTGATGATTTGCCAATGTGCCGGTATTTGTTTGCTTTTTGGAGTGCCATATAATCTTTTATCAAGCTATCAAAATCGTCCATAAGGTAGCTCCTTTTCTTGACAACCCATGTCATCTCTTTGTCCCAAAGATAGAGTTTTATTTGTAGCTGAGTCTTCTTTTTTTTTCAACTGAGCAATCTCCTTGGAAAAAGTTACTGTCTCTTGTTCGACTATCCTTTTAAGTAGTTTGATCTTGGAAGGAGTTTCATTAACTAGGGCTTGAGTTATCCTATCATCAGTTAGTGGTAGAACATTAATGACACGATAGGTCTTCCACTCATCATATCTCAAAGTCACATTGCTTCCTTTCTAGTATCTCTCCATGCAGTAAACCTCCCTCTATGCATGGAAAGCTGACTAGACTTTTGACTTTTAATCAACTTCACCATATTCGAAGTCCCATTGCTCGGGTCTCGAAAGAATAGAATAAATTACTAGCATTAAAATTATTGCAAAACTAAGAGGTACATAGCTAGAGGTTTCCCATAATTCCATAAATAACATATAACTATAATCTCCGCATCTCTATACGATTGATCGAGAAGAAATCCCTGAAGCATTTTAGGTAATCTATTCTCCTCTTAGATTTCAAAGCTTTTTGACCCACTGTTTTTCAAACTTGTCTTGGGGCTATTCCTTTTCAAGAATCTTAGAAAAAAGATTGAAGTTAGGAAATAAATTGAGCAACGTTCTCCTTTCTTTGATGCAAAAATGGTTGACAAGCTAAATGTGAAAAAGTGGGGCACATTGACGAATCACTCCATCTCTATTTTCATATAAAAAGTGAGAGCATAAATAATTTCAGGAATAACAATGGGTGTGGGATTGATATTGCAGCACAATCAAGAGAGAAAAATCTACAACTACCATGTTTACATAACATAATGCTTTTGGAAATATGACCAGCCTATATATCACCAGAGCATAGATATCTTGGATTCTTCAGATGTTAGTGACATATGCCATCACTTCTTTTAAATTGGCCCACGAAAGCACTCACTCTTCCCTTTTGTCTTGATATGGCTTTCGATCCATAACTTGTGGCCCCAATAATTTGTGCTACTCTTTTCTTGAAAGGTAAAGGTTATGACCTTTTACAATATACCCTATCTGACTTGGCCCTTTTAATGTTAAATGATGCAATGTATTTATTGATAGTGGGGACCAAATCCCCTTGATTAAAGGTGAAGCATTGATATGCCGAATTCCAGAATAATAAAGCTACTCGTAACAAGCCAATATCCAACCAGACCTAAAGTAAAAAACCTATATCTCTATATCCTTTTGTGAATGACTTCCTTTTGGTGTTATCCTAACTAGCATAAATTTATTTTAACTCTCAGTGGTCATTCCGTTGGTACTCAATCTTGACTTTTTCATACATCATTGAGACATAACTGGGCTTGAGAATGCCTTAGACCATGTTCTGACTTTTTTGAAAGGCTTGAGGATGGAAACAAGTTATTGCTCCATGATAGACACCCTTTTACTGAACACTGAACCATTGGCCAATTATCCCATAATGATGATAATTATGATGAAATGATTCATGCATTAAATAGAAAATCAAAAGAGGAATGAGTTAGTGACCATACAAAAATAATAAGCATGAAAAAAGGTAATAAAATAATAGTAATAAAATGCATTAGAGAAATTGCTCGAGAATAGGCGACACGATGCCTAGGGGTAGGCCTGATCATTATGATGTTGTGATAATAAACAGCATATGTCCAAGTTAAAAACTAATTGACTAGGTGGCATTGTTTATTCATCACCATCTATGGCAGTACATATGAAGCTATCATTTAGACAACATAATGGCTTGTATAAGTTTGATATGATTCTTTTAGGATGCACGGGGCATTATAGATGATGGCATTTGCTTGTCACCACCCATTTATTGATAAGGGTTATCTATTAATTAGACAGCATAATGGTATGGCCTAGTGAAAAAATGAAGCATGAAATGAAATAACAAATGCAAGAGACAATGTTTGTTCATCATTGCCCGCATAAGTATGGTGCATAAGAGCAAAGGTAAGAAGCATTTCCCTAAGTGTTTCTATTTTTTCGATTAGTCTAATAGCACTCTAGTATAGTTTGACATGGTTTGGCTCATAAGGCTCACAGTATGGGTTTAAGTTAATGGCTAAATCGATACCCAAATTGCTCTTTTGTCTAATAAAGATAGCTTAAGACCATCGTAGGTTTAGTGAAACAAGTTTGATCCAATGAATGTATTTCCCTATGCAAATGCAGAGGTTGCTTATAAGAGATATAAGAACTTTACACCTTGAAAAGTACTATTATGCCTATGCAGAAAGGTAATGATAAAGGCAGATAGCTCATTTTCACCTAATAATTAGGACGTTAACCTTATTAGGGAGTTTGATGGGAATCTAATACAAATGCATGTGCATGATGTGTATCAAGTAAATAATGAAATCTTTTGTTTACCCTTTATTACCACATTTATTCAAATTAATATCTATTTGGGAATAGTGTAGTCCCTAACAATCATAGGACAAAAAGTACAAAAGATAAAATAGATAGTAGATAAAGATAAAATGAGATTATGGCTAAATAATGGTGAAAATTAAGAAATGGAGAACTGAGTAAGACATTGCTAATCGTAGACTTAACCCTGTAAATTTTAAACTAGTGGAGTCACCAAGTTATGATGACATGTCATTACCCGGCATTACATTTGCCTGAATCACTCGAATAATGACGTGCCTGACTTAAAATGTGAATTGGCCTTGGGGTTATCCCTTATCGGGATTTGGATTAGGTGTACTAAGATAAAGGTAAAAAGTGGATCGTAACATGAATCTCTTGTTCAACCGATCTTGGATGGCCACTAAGAAGTGGCCGAAAACTTGAAGTTGCCAAATATCATTTTAGGTTAGGCATGATCAGATGTCTATTGAAAATGATATTCCAAGTTACAAAATTAAAAACATTGATTTTGCATTCTATAAGGTGCAGAGATTCGTTGCTAGGGCCCAAGAGTTGGTCACACATGGGAAAGTATTAGCACCCTCATAACGCCCAAAATTGGTACCTGCTATCCATGTCTTACTTTAGTTTTGGTTTAATCGATACTATTTTGTCATTGTTTTTTATGCAATCCCTTAATGCATGTAAAATTTAAATCTGGGTTTTAAAACAAAATTTATATCATGTATGCACCTCGAAGATGTGAGAAACATAAGGATTTTTTAGGAAAATGATCTTTGGATGTAGCTTTGAAAATTGGATATTTCATGTTAAGCACTGGAGAGATACTGACATAGAGCATATCCTTACAGTTTTCAAAAATGATTTGGAAAGATGAATGCAAAATAGGCATCATAAAAGAATAAGATGAAAAAGAGGATAATAATATTTCATAAAAAAGAAATGCACAAAAGCATAGAAAAGGGAGGGATGATTGGAATGTATCTCGTAATTGTCTTCGATTATTGAAGAATAGTCTTGAAGAAAATTTTGAAATGCATTTTGACCTAGTGGTCACTTGAGTTATAAAAAAAAGATTTAATTAGAAAGCTTAACGATGCCTGAGAATTTATATTTCGAACAAAATTTGAAAAGAGAGGTTAAAGTATACCCTTGGAAAATAAGTTAAAGTATCCTAATGATGAAGATTTTTGGCATGTATGAAAAAAGGTTATGATTAAAAGACTCAGAATAGCCCAGAAGAGAGAAAATTCAATTACTTGGGTGAAAAATGAGGTTAAAGTATCCACTCAGAAGGTTGGGTTGAAGTATCCCTAATAGTGAAGATTTTGGACATGTTTGAAAGTGGTTCTGATTAAAAGCCCAAGGGATCCGTGAAAGAAAAAATTCAAATTTTGAATGCAAAATAAGGTTGGAGTATCTCTTCAGAAGGTAAGATTGGAGTATCCCAATGACAAAGATTTTTATATCTAATAAGAAAAGGATATTTCAATGAAAAGGTATTTTGAAGAATAAAACTAAGGATTTGAGAAAAATTTAAATTTTGTTTTAGACTTGATCTGAGCTTAAGGGGCTTGTGTTGTAGTATGTGACTTCATCGAGTTAATCGGATGCATTTCGAGGCATTTGAATGTCTCAATAAAGGTGGTTCGATGAATTTGGTTAATTTTAATTCCAAAAATAGGGGACAACATTGCACTATCTTTTTTTCGAATTTATTCATGGTTCATCCAAAAGCTTTTGAGGATAAATTTGGTACCGTTGACAATTAGCATAAAAATATTCTAAAACCCTAAAAAATTGCATTATAGGCAAAATTAATTTTTGAATTTGGGTTGGTTTTAGCATCAGCAACTTATGCAGGGGAAAAGGTGTAGCAAAATTTGAAAATTCTCAGACTCATTCAAGATCATAAAATTACAAATGATACCTTTTTAGAAAGAGAATTTCATAAAATTTATGGGAAAAAATATTTTAAAAATTCAAAAAAATTATTTAATGTGTCGAAATGATCCTAACAAAATGTAAATGGTCGATGCCAGAGGTTTTAGACAGCAATGATTAAAAAAATCATAACTTCCTCATTTGGAATGATTTGGGCAAAAACAAGACATATGGAAATGTAGTTTGATGCTCTTTCAAGGAAAAATATTAAAAAATTCTAGAAAAATGTTTTTAGGCTTGAAAATGATTTTTTAAGTAGTGACCACAGTGCTACCAAAGCAAAAATAGGGGAGTTTTTCAATATTTCAGGTTTCTTTGGACTAAACTTAAGCTAAGAATGTCTGAAGGTTCACTATAGAAAGGAATAGGTGACATAGGCTTTAAAAGCTCATTTATATAATCCCAGAGTAGTTTGGGATGATGAAACAACTCATTAACCATGTCATTAAGAAAGGCATTAAGTTTTATATCAAGGACTAAACATTTTAAAACAAGTTTATTTTATTTTGGAAACTAAAAGTTTTAACTTTATTTGACCATGAGTCCAAACATAAAAATTTTGATTTATCCCTAAGATTAGAGGACCAATTTTGTGAAAACAGTAAAGCCATGTTATTCTCCATTTATTGGAGGTAGCATAGCTTTAACTGGGGAGTTTTTTGAAAATCAGATTTCTGCAGTCAACAAGCAAACATTTTAATGAACATATTAAGAACAAAATATAATGCATGAAGATAAACATAGATGACACATTTAAACAAAAAGATAATGTTTTGGCAAGGAAAAGATGGCAAAGTTGCAAGGAAATGAGCAAAAAGGATACATAGACATATTAACTTCATAAATGACATCAAGAATCATGCTACGAATAATGATATGAACATATTTAAACAAGGAAAAACATGCTGAAATTTTTAAGATGTCATTTTCTTCTGAGAAACCTACCAAAATGCAAGAAAATGTGTGAATATGCTCAAGACATGTTAGGGTGAACATTCAAGTATGAATTAAACTATGAAGATGGATGAAACATGACAACAAATGCATGAATAGGGACTATTGTGATGGTGAAAATAAAACATGGTAGGTTTGGCCATCAAAGCATCAAATGATCACCTAAAGCCTAAGACTACCACAACCAAGGTCACAATAATGCATAAAAATCCTAAAATGGTCATGGTAACATAAAAAGGATCACTAAGATTATGCAAATGCTAAAAACAAGAAAATAAATAGAGTAAAAAGAAAAATGTACCAAAAAGCCCTAAACTTTGACCTTTCTTTTGAGTAGTAGCTATAGTCCCTTTTTTTCCTTCTTTATGTTATTGATTAGCAAGAATGTGATGAAAAAATTGAGCTTTTTAGTTATAGTGTTGATGGAAGAGAGTTTTGAGAGGAAAGATGGGTGCAATGGAAGGTTTTGGGAGGGGTTTTAGTGGTTTGAAGGAATTATGTGAATAGAAAAAGGTTTTTGGTTTTTTATTGCTGAGGAATGTTAAGAGAATGTATGAAAGTGAGTTTTTTCTACTGAGAATGTGTTTAAAGAGCCCCCTTTCAATTGAGTTAAAGTTGGCATGTATAGCCATGTGAATATGAAAACAAAAAATGCAAAAAAGTGAGAGTATTATTATGAGGTTTCAGCCACGTACTGCATGATAGCTCTAGGTATTATACCCAACTGGCTATTTTTCCACTGGTTGCAGCAAGCAGAGTAGTGGAGCAGAGAAGCTGAAAATGTCTGTAACATGGAGAAAAGCCAAGTTTGCCCCCAAAAAACCATTTTTTATGCAAATGTCCTAGTTTTAAGCCGTTTTGGGCTTTAAAAATTTGTTAAAACCCAATCATAAGTCCAATGTTGAGTCTTGGTATGAATTGTGATGATTTTTTATGCCAAAAATGCGTTTAAATTGGGTTTTAAGTTCAATAGTGTAAGGGTGTCAAAATGGCACGAATTGGGCAAAAATGCCTTATGGTATCAATACAAGGCTTCTTGTATCGATGCCAAGAGCCAATTTCGGCTTTGGGTATAGATACCATGAAGCTGCTATCAATGCTGGGCTTCTTTTATCGATACAATGAAGCTTTATATCAATACCAAGAACAAAATTTTCCCAGGTGTTGAGAATTTTTTACCTGTATCAATACAAACTCCTCCAAAATCACTTTCTAGCTTTGAAATAACTCTACATCTATACCATGATCCTCTGTGTTGATACCACAACCAAAATTTGTTAACATATCGATACTTCATGTCTTTTATCAATACATCATGGCCAAATATTGATACCATGCCTTTTCGTATCGATAAGCAAGAATGTAGTTTTTTCTTATCTTTTACTCTCCAAACTCTTTACCTTGGCTGTGAATGGTGGGGAACCAAACCATGCTTGTCTAAATAAACTCGACGATGACTTAGAAAGTGACCTCTAATGCCTTGAACATTGGCCTAAACAAAATAGGGTGTTTACACTACAGAATACAAATTTTTTATGAACCTTAACACGTTGTATCATGTCCATGTCTTGATAGATAATGCTTACTTAAGTACTTTGTAACTTTTTAACTTTAACTAGTTAATGGATGAAAACTAAAATCTTTTGAAAGGAGGTGGATATTGGTATATTAAATTTTTTAGAAATTATAAATGAAAATGAAATTTTAGTCAATGGTCAAAGATAATAAATGCAACTTTAAAAGGTAATGGATGAAAATAAAATAATTATTAATAAAAAATTATGAATCACCAATAAATTTTACTTTTAAAAAACCATAGGGTAAAAGAAACTTACCCTCTAGTTTGATAGAAAATCCACTCAGCCCCTTTAAGGTTTTGGAAAATATACATTAACCCCTTATAGACACCTAATTACGTCTAAGCCTTATGCAAACTAACTGAGCTCGATTTGGTACTTTGGATTAAATACAATCTCTCTCTTCTCCAATCAATTTTTGACATCTCGTGAATTAATTATAAGGTTTGAAAGGCCTAGGAACTTTTATACAATGTTATGAATGTTAGTGTCATTTTGGCCATTTTCCATGATCTGGGTACCTTTATGCAATTTTATGAATGTTGGGTTCGTTTAAGTCATTTTCTATGATCTAAGGACTTTTATGCCATTTTATATTTGTTGGGTCATTTAGGTTATTTTTCATGTTTTAGGGGTTTTCATGTAATTTCATACATTTTAGAGGTATTCAAGTTATTTTTCATGATTTAGGGGACTATTATGCAAATTTCATGCATTTAAATCATTTTCTGTCATCATCCTCTTATCTTAATGGCTAAGAGTGTGTTGGAGTGGCATGTTAAGCTTGGGTTCAAAAGTCCAAGCATCCTCTCTTTCGTCCCTAGTTTATCATTACAATGTTGTCCCTTTTTTTGTACCAAAAAAATCATTTTCTATGATTTAAGGTTGATTTCCATAATGTCCATGTATGTTCGGTCTATTTAAATTATTTTCCATAATCAAAAGATCATTTTGCAATTCTATAAAACCATTTTCTTATCTTAGTTTTCAAAAACCATAAGCAATACCCTCGAATTAAAATAGCCCATAAATGTGCGTCCAGTATATGGAAGTCACATCATCGATTATTTCACATAAAGGAACACCCTCTTTAAAAAAAGTAATAAAATTTTTTAATTTTTTGAAAAAATAAAAGTTTCAGTATTCCTCCAGGTTTTACAAAATGGTGCAAAAAATATTTTGATTTTCAAAATTTGCAAAAATTAATTTACTTAGGATAGTAATATTAAATTATTCAAAAATATAGAAATCATTATTAAATATCGAGAAATTAAAACTAACTATAGTCAAAATTTAAGTTGATGTGTAAGTAAATAATACCAGTTTCTAGGTGCCATAAAAGGGATTGAATCCTTACTTATGCTGTAATCGACTCTGAACCCTTGTTAAGTGATCTTTGGTATTAACATAGACCTTAGAGTTTGTTTTCGATTTTTCATAATCCTGAGAATATGAACTCCAATAAGTGACCAATCTCACCTGACCAAAATAAGATTGGTGTCAACTCTAGTTATTTGGTCATTTTTTATGACCATTTAAGATTAAATCGGATAAACGATTCATTTCTACAATTAAGTCCCATCCCAGCATTAGAAAATAAAAATATAACAATTTATCTATCTAAGTATGGTGTGTTGGATTTGTGTTCGGCACATTACGACATGTTATAAGTTTTTTTTTGGGTTAATTTTAATCAAAAAGGCAAAAACACCATTTGTTAGTATTAATACTTTGTTTTTATTTTTTTGTTTTTATTTATTTTTACTCAAAACTTTTTCAACAACAAATTTAATGAGAATCTAGATATTCTTCAAATTTATCTTTAATTACTATCAAATTAATTTTTTATTAAAATTTGCTATTGAGTATGTTTAAACTTATCTTTAATTCAATCAATATATTAACTTAGAAATAATTTATTAAAATATTTTAATTTTTATTTAAATTAATTAATTAGTGTTATTTAAAAAATTTAGTGATAATGAAATTAGTTAAAGAAAAAATGAAAAAAAAGGAAGAAAAAAAATAAAAGCACATTTATCTCTTCAAAAAATAACTATGTAGCATTTTAGTAACTAAATTAATAGTTATTCAAGTTTTGCTTTAAATATTAAAAACATGATATTTTTTATTTTTCTTTTTTTTTTTGTGTTTACCGATTTCTTTATCATTAAACTTTTTAAAATAATAGTAATTTTTATTTTTAAATAAAAATAATATAATATATTAATATGTATCAAAGTTAATATATATAATAAAATTAAAGATAAATTTAGGGTCAGGGCATGCCACATGCCTTAGAATATGCTAACAATGGTGGTAATAGATTATCCATTTAAAAAATTTTAGATGAGGGGAGGCTACTAAAATTTAGCGTCAGGCGTGCCACATATCTTAGAAAATACTAATAGTAGTACTAATAGATTATCCATAATGTGGGATTGCCAGTGAATGTCATAGAATAATAAAGGCATGAAGTTAAGATAAAGAATAAAAGAAAGAGATAAACCAAAGAAAAATGAGAAATAGAAAGAGAGATGACAAAAATTGATAATTTTCCTTTAATTAGAGTTGTTTACATGATAGATTATATAAGCACAGTCGTTGTAATTTCTTAACAGAATTAGCTAAATTCTAGAATCTAGCTGTATGACTTATCAACAACTGTCCTACATGCAAAAACCATATCTTCACGGTTGATTCTTAGTTCATTAACTCTGTGCCTAGCTTTAGCTTCTTCTTGATAGCTTCAGTTGTCAACTTACCGGCTCCTAGCTCCATTGCCAGCTCCTTGTCAACTCTAAGCTTAGCTATCAGCCCTTGTTCAGGTCTTTTATCAACTCCCTGCTTAGCCTTTAGCTCATATCCTCTATTTTTCATTTTCTTAATCTTTAATATTGATCCTAGAGTTGGTTTTCCTTGTAGGTTCATCACATTACGCTCCCTTCCAAATGATTGAGCTTTAACTAATTTCTTAACTTGATCTAGAAGGTCAACAATACATGTATAATGATCTAGTCTAGCTTCAGCTCCATAATCCTTCACCATTGGACCAAAGTATTGAGCCCAAATATCTATTAGCCTTATTTAGTTAAAGTTTAAAAGAACAGCCACAAAAGTGGTCCAATTTGGCCTTATTCGTCCATTTTTCATTTTTTTTCAAATAAAAAGAGGCTTTTCTTACTTGCACTAATTGGTTATAACCAGAAATCATATCATTTCAACTAACAACATCCTTTCCCTTTATCTTAAGAAACAATTTCCAACCTTTACCTAACTCTCTACATTCATAGTACAAGCTAATCAAAGAAGAATAAGCAGTTATATCATTACGTAGTGAAAATTTACAAACAAACTAATGAGCTTGTTTTCCAAACTATAAGAAAGATAATTCACTATAACCCAATAAAACATTACTCAAATTAGAATGATTTGGCATAGCACCATACCTTGAAATAATCCTCAAAACCTTTAAACCATCATCAGCCTGATAATTCTCTATGTAACCAGCAATCATAGAATCATTTAGCTTCTGCAACTTTTAAGGAGAAGGAAATGCCATATTCTTATCAACATTCTTAGAGAAACAATATGAGTGGATAATTCCCACAACTCCATTACTCTTTTATCATGTTAAGTCATAGATCTAATATTAGCAAGGATGAGATTCTTTGCAATTCCAACAGTAAGATTCTGTATCTTAGAGATAAGGATATTGCAGGTAAAAGCCACCACCTAGTCTTGTAGCCATATTGGACAAGTAGTTGATTGTACAAACCCTCATCTATATCATCGTAATTCATGTCGCTTTGAACCATGACCATTAGATTGACCACACCACTGCCACTGTGTTTATTATTAGTGCTCTATTTTGTCTTAGATCATGATATGGGGATTTTTTGTTTTTCTTATTATGTCAGCTACTTCTTTATTAGCCATGTGTATCTTTACTTTTGGTTGAGTATTGTTAGAGCTTTTAACACCCCCAAACTCAGATTAAATTTGAGCTTTAACCATTTTAGATAGCAACTGAAGAACTCTACAAATATAACTTAGTCAAATTAGCCTTCGATACTTTAGTTTTGATCTTCCCACTATTTAGGAACATCAGCTTTTACAGTCTTCAAAGTTTCAGTTTGGCTCTAAAGATTTTGAACTTATTCTTTCAGCATATTCAACTTGTTTTCCTTAGCCATCAACTAAACTATCTTATGCTTTCCAGATCTATGGTTAAATCATTACAAGTTCTGATACCAATTTCTCATAGAATGACAAAGACAGCAACTCTAATGGAGCCAAAATTAAGAATACAAGAAAAAAAACCAAAGAATAAGAAGAATAGAACGAGAGATGAGAGAAATTGATAATTTTCCTATTTTAGGTTGTTTACATGACAGATTATATAAGCAAAGTCATTATATATCTTAATAGAATTAATTAAATTTTAGAATCTAGTTGTATAACTTATTGACAACTATCCTATATGCAAAAAACATATTTTCATGGCCAATTCTTGGATCATTAACTTTGTGCTAACTTTTTAGTTCTTGTTGACAACTTCATGGGTGAAGTAGCTTTGCCTTCTGCGGTGCTAGCCTTTATCTAGGCCAGTTGAAAAACCTATTAGGTGAAGATTCCTATGCTTGCCTGAGGTGTTAGCCTCATTACGAGCATGGAAAATACTCCTAGTCGAATTAAACCCCTTTTTGACATAAACCTACAATGGATAAAGATTAAGGTACCTCGTCAATTCTTTTTGAACTCGAGAAATAATTTAAGAACCTGTTTAGATGCCTAACTTAAACTTCATGTAATGAACTGTAACGGCCTCACTTAGTTAAAGCCATACTCAATTTTAAAGGTCACTAAATTAGGTACAAAAAGAGGAACACTTCTTAACTTGTCCTTTTTATTTTATGTTCGAAGCATGTAAATTAGGAGATAATGATTAAACGTTATCATTTGTCATAAAATGTTTGTTTTAGTTCTGAAACTGCCATTATTTTTTTAATTTAAATATCAAGTCACAAGTAGAGTGATTATTTTTTTTTTGCCTTGCAAGCCATTATATGGTCTTAACCACACAATCCAAACATGTTGCCCAGGCAATGATGTTCATACATCATCACTAGAGACAAGGCCTTTTCTAGTTGCCCTAATAGGCATTGTAATGCCCTAAAGGGTTTGCTTGAGGTAAAATTTTTCTTGCATTAATTCTTAGTTTTTTGTGCTAACCTTTTTTCCTTTTTCTGTGTATATTATTTTACCATAATAAATACATAGGGCAATGATGAACAAACATTGCACTACCTATAATAAGATTGATTAGCTTTTTCATAAGGCACCATAATACCTTAATTTCATTTTAAGGCAATCTTTTTTTATGATAGGCCTTTTGTATATATTTGTTCACAAAATTTTTCTTTGACATTACATTAATTTCATCCTTACTTCCATTCATATATGTGCATTCATGACATGCATTTCATAAAGGTAAGAGGACATAATGAAAGTCTTCTTGGATTTAAGAGCTCTTTAAAAGAATTTTCTCTTTCAAAGAAAAAGTTTCGGGACACTTGAATGTCACTGACCATAGGAGAAAAAATTTTAGCATGCCTAGAAAATATAGAAGTAACCCATTATGAACATAGGAAAAATTGATGAAACAACAAGAGGAGATGCAAGCACAAATTTTTTAATTGATGGAAATAATGACCACTAGAGAGAAAGAGTCTAAAAATGTAAATTCAAAAGATCAAAGGAATAACTCTAATACTGATGCTAACTTATCCAGGGCAAAAAGGCAACCACCTATGGAAATAATGACCGCTAAAAGGAAAAAGTCTAAAAATGTAAATTCAGGAAATAAAAGGAATAACCTTAATATTGTCGCCGACTTATCTGAGGCAGAAAGGACCACTTCAAGGTACTCAACATGTAAGAACCAGTCCCATAGTACATATTTATACTGACCCTAAAGCTTACCAAGAGGCAATAAGTACAAAACTAGATCCTACTTTGAATGATTCAAATAGTTACGAACGTTGATGGACTTTCGAAGCAAGAAAATCTCATCCTTAAGGCACAAAAAAGAGTCAAACTCGAAAGCGATAAGAAAAAACTAGCTTCTCAAAAATAGACTTAAAGTAATAGAAAGAGTCAAGGACTTCAATAGTGTCAAGGTAAATAAGTTAAGCTTGGTACTAGATCTAATCTTCCTTTCTCAGTTTAAGATGCCCTACTTTGAAAAGTTTAGTGGCACTATGTCTCCATAAGCCCATATAAAAACGCTTATAAAAAAAATGACTAGATGTATACACAATGGCAAGCTTTTCATTCATTGTTTTTAAGAAAGCTTGTTAGGATCAGCAGCAATATGGTATAATAACTTAAACTAGAGTAAGATATAGTGGCTAATACTTTTCTTACCCAATATAAACATATATTGGATTGGGCACTAGACTGATTGTTTCTCCAACATATGAAGAAGAAATCAATAGAATGTTCACACAGTATGCCCAAAGATTAAATGACGTAGTGGCCCAAGTGCAACCACCTTAGTTGGAAAAAGAAATAGACATCCTTATTTTTAAATGCACTACCAAATCTCTTCTTTAATAAACTCGTGAAAAGTGCCATAAAGAATTTTGCTGATATAGTGGCCTTTAGTGGAATAATTAAAAATGCCATCAGAAATGGAAAGATACAAGTTTATGATGTACCTACGGCGAAAAAGAGAAAATAACAAAGAAAAAAAAATCCAAACTGTCTTCCAGATGAATCATTGACTTATAGATTCTAGCCAATATCGGTGTCACATTTACAAACCATGTTATCTTATCATGAATAATGCATCCCAAGATCCTTACTAGCTAATGTTTACAATTACATCGACTTGCACATCTGTGCATAAGCTAAGTACTCAGGTCAACAATCAGAATAAACATAAAAAGTAGAAATGAAATCGAGTTAAGCAAATCCCTATGTCTTATGTTGAGCTTTTACCTAAACTTGTCAAGAATCACCTCTTGAGACTTATCCAAATTGAGCCTTTAAAACCCCCGTATCTAGATTGGTATGAAGTCAACCAGTGTTCTCACTATCATTCTGGTAATCCTGGTCATTCTACGAAAGATTGCCTTACTCTTAAGTCCAAATTTTGGGACCTCATTAAAGCTGGAAAGTTGAGCTTTGAAGAAAGGAAAGCTAGATGTCATTATAGGGTATACTACTAGGAGATAAGCGTTGAAACAACTAGTTTTAAGAGAAGGGAGCGCATGCCATATAGATGGGTGTAACCCTTATTTTGAAAAGCCCTTGTCTTTGAATTGGCATCATTTTGTGAAGCATGCACGTCAAAAGTTTTAATAAGATAAAAATGTTTCTAAAAAGTAAATATTTTCAAAAATATGATGATGAAAAGTCTCAAGAACACTAATGATCGATATAATAAATAAGCTTATACCCTTGTATTTATTTCTATGTGAATAAAACTTTAATCATTTGAAAAACTAGTACTTTAGGGAAATAACTCTATGGTTTTCAAACCATGATTCCCTAAGAAAAGAATGATAAAATAAAGCTTCCGAAAATCTATGAGTTTCTTTGAAAATCAAACAAATAATATGTTCTTTTACGGAATCTAATTGCAGTAATTATATGAGTATAAAGATTGTGCCCAAAATCCTATTTCTTTTTTGACTAGCCAAAACATGGATTTCACTACCATTCTTAGCCAAAAGATGTGTTTTAACTTCGTTCATTACTTTTATTTCAAGGCATGATGACTGAACAAAATTGCCCCTATGTCCCTAACAAAACTGTTAGCTATATTAGCTTTGAATTAATCTTAGTTTTGATATAACTAAAACTTAAACCTAATTAGCTTGTGTTTAAATATTTTCAAGATCAGTATTTTTCCATGAAATATTTCATAAACACTTTGAAAAATACTAGAATGTGTTTTAACTTCTTCAAGCACTCAAAAATATGTTCTTAATACATATTTTATATAAAACATTTTTTGGATAAGTTTTACATGTTTTAAACTCATGAAAAACTTTTTAAAATTGATTTTCATGTGAATGTATCGATAAACTATGTGTATGTATTGATACAATACTTGGTGGTAGCTAAATAACCTTATAATATAGAAATCACTGTTCATGTATCGAGACAGAGCATTCTGTATCGATACAAAACTATTCATGTATCAAGACAGATCTTTCTGTATCAATACAGGACTGTTTAACGGTCATATTTTGGACCGTTAAACATAATATATCGATACCCTCTTAATTGTATCAATACAGAGGCACGGGGAACAACGAGAAATGACATTTTGAAGGCTCCAACGGCTATATTCCTTCACCAAATGTTCCCAATGGCTAGAATCATGATCAAGGCTATAAATAAGCTAGTCCAACACCTTCAACAACAAGAAGAACCAAGAGATTATGCTTAGAGTCATATCTTTCATTTTTTCTATAATTTTTGCTAAGTAGTTGATCTTTGTATGCGATTAATTCTTTATATTTTTGTATTCTTCATTTCGTATCTTTAGATACATATTTCTTTTGAGCCAAAATTCTTGTAAACATCGAACCTTTAGAGGTTTTATTTGTTTACACTCAAATCCTTATAAAATGGGGAGGTTACTACTTAGCCATTAAAAAGTAGAGAAAGTTTTACTTAGCCTTCAAAAGTAGTGAGAGAGGGTTCTGTCTTAGCCACAAAGATAGGGGGTAGAGGTTTTTATCTTAGCCTTGAAAGATAGGGAGTGTAAGGGTTATACCTTGTCCTTGAAAGGTAAATAATTCAAGCTAGTGAATTGTGAAAATCTAAGGCAAGTGAGGCCAAGGTAGAGGATGTAGGCAATTAAGGCTGAACCTCTATAAATTATCGAGTTTGCTTCTTCTTTCCCTTTTCTTTAATTGTTTATTTTTATTTACTAACTTGCACTCCAAAGTTTATTGTTTAGATTTCTCAATTTTATTTATTAAAGTTTTAATTTATAAAAATTTTGAGAAATCAATTCACCCTCTTGATTTCATTCACCGCTAAAAGGTCTAACAATTGGTATCATAGCTTGTGTCTCATTCTTATAGGCTTAAAATCCTTGAGCAAAGATCCATAAAAGACCAAGCAAATGGCTAGTGGTGATATTTTTGGCATAGGCCAAGAGGAACATTCAATCGTGAAGCCTTCTCTCTTCAACGATAAAAATTATGCTTATTGGAAAACAAGAATGAGGCTATTTGTCCAAGCAAATGATTATCAAGTTTGGAAGATAATCATCAAATGCCCACTTATCCCAATAAAGATGATAGGTGATCTTGAAGTTCCAAAAGAAGAATAGGAATGGGATGAGAAAGACACTAAGATAGCTCAACTCAATGCCAAAGCCATGCCTACACTTTTTTGTGCACTAGGCCTCAATGAGTACAATAAGGTGTCTTTGTGTGATAATGCCAAGGAGATATGGGATAAGTTGGCTATCTCACATGAAGGGACCAATCAAGTCAATGAGTCTAAGATAAGCATGCTCACTCTTAATTATGAGATGTTCAAACTAAAACTAGAGGAGAGCATAAAAGAGATGTCTAATAGATTCACGAACATTGTAAATGGCTTGAAGGGTCTCGAAAAGATGTATCCCAACAAGGAGATGGTCAAGAAAATGTTGAATAGCCTTCCTAAATCATGGGAAGCTAAAGTGACTACAATTGAGGAGTCAAAAGACCTCAATCTCTTTGCCTTAGATGAGCTCATCGGATCATTCCTCACATAAAAATAAAGATAAATCATGGAAAAGAGCAACCAAGAAAAGTTAGGGTTGCATTAAAGGTTTCCATGAGTGAAGAAGAGGATGACGATGATGAAGATGGTAAAGATATGGAGATGATTATATTTGCCAAGAAATTCATGAAGATGGATAAGGGTAAATCATCCCAATCTAAAAAGGTTAACAAGGTGGTGTGCTACAATTGCAACAAATTGAGGCATGTCAAATTCAATTACCCATTATTGAAAAAGAAGAAGAAAAAGACATTTGTAGCAACTTGGAGCAATAGTGACTCTTTCAATAATGATAACTCTAAGGAAGATCAAATTGGCAACCTTTGTTTCATGGCTCTTGATGAGCCCAATGTAACCTCAAATTCTCTAAATTTAAATTCTTATACATTTGATGAGTTATAAGATGCTTTTGATGATCTTGTAGTTGAGTTTGAGGAAATGAACTCTAAACACAAGAAAA
>JAQSVH010178293.1:0-20290 GCA_029448705.1 Adansonia digitata
AAGCCTAGAATGGTTTTTCAAAATCCATTATGCCCTTTTACTTGTACATGCTGCTAGTGTCGAAACAGCCTTAACTTCAAAAATTAATTTCACATAGAAAGTAATTTTCTAGGATTTTTGAAATATTTTTACATTAAATTGATCAAGTTACCTTTCCAACGATCCCTCTTTTTACCTCTTAAAGCCTTTAGATACACCTAAAATAAATTTAGGAAAGGAGATGACATGATGTTGTCCCTTGTTTTTTAACTTAATCTTCGAATCTCCTTTTAATAAAACATTCGAACGTCTCGAAACGAACCCAAGTGGTCCCCCCACAACACAAACCCTTTAGATGCCCATCAAGGCTAAAATACAAAAATGATTTCATAATAGATATCTTTTTTCCCCCATATTAAAATTTTCACTAGTTGGGATACTCCAACCCCACTACTTCAAAAGGATACTCCAACCGTGTTCTTAATCAAAAATTCAAATTTTCTTTTTATTCCTAAATATTTTCCTAGCTTTATTCTTCAGGATACTCTAGCGCCACCTTTTTGAGGGCATACTACAACCCTGTTTTACCAAAAAAAATCCAAAATTTTTCCTCTTCTGGATGTCTCAGACTGCTTTAATTAAAACCATCTTTGACCCTCTAAATTACCACTAAATCCAGTTCGGTCTCTAAAATTATCAGCCTAGTTATTCTTCAATAATCAAAGGCAATTACGAGATACATTTCAATCATCCTTTCTGTTTACATTCTTTTGTTTGGATTGGTTGTTTATGATATTATTATGTTTCTCTTTTTCTATCTTACTAACGTGTTTCTTTTGGTAGTGATTGTCGTGCATTCATGTTTAAAATTTGTTTTTCAATAAAACTATAAGGTAATGTTTCCTGTTCGTATCTCTTTATGGCCTAACACAGAACACCTGAATTTTTTTAAATCCAATCCGGACATTATTTTCACAAAAATCCCTATGTTCCTCACATCTTCGATGGACATTGGTGACCTAATTTTCTTTTAAAAAAAAGAAAAAATTTGAATCTAAATTTACAAAAATTCATGCATTAAAGGGAATTATATCTAAATAAAGACTAAATGGAATCGATTTAACCGAAACCAAAATGAGACATAGTTAGTAGGTATCGATTTTGAGCATTGTGGCGATGCTAATCCTTCCCCACGCATAACCAATTCTTAAACCTAATCAACAATTCTTTAACTTTATAGACCTTGAAATCGATGTTTCGAGTTTTGTAACCCGAAATATTATTTTCAATAGGCATCCAATCCTACTTAGCAAAAAATGATCAATGGTTACACCAAATTTATGGCCACATCATGGTGGTCACTCAAGACTTGATTGGATGAGCGGTTCACCATTATTATGCCTAATCCAAATCCCAATCATGGGATAACTCAAGTCTCGACCATAACCAACCATCATTTATTTTAAGTTAAGCTCACCATGCATTTTAGATCGTCTAAAGTTTTAAAGGTGGGCACATTCAACATGGGACCATTGGTCAATGGGATACTCCAACCCTACTACTCCAAAGAGATACTCCAAACCCGTTTTTAATCAAAAATTCAAATTTTTTCTTTATTCCTAAATATTTTCCTAACTCTATCTTTGGGTATAGTCTAACCCCATCTCTTCGAGGGGATACTCCAACCCCGCTTTACCTCAAAAAATACAAAATTTTTTCTGTTCCATATGTCTCAAACTACTTTGATTAAAATCATCTTTGACCCTCTAAATTACCACCGAATCCAGACTGTCTCTAAAATTGTCATCCTAATAATTCTTTAATAATCGAAGGTAATTATGAGATTCATTTTGATCATCCCTATTTTTTATGTTGTTTTGTTTGTGATTGCTTGTTTATGATATTATTATGCTTTTCTTTCTCCGTCTTACTAACACGTTTCTTTGGTAGCAATTATTGTGCATTCATGTTTAAAATTCATTTTTCAATAAAACTTACAGGGAAATGTTCTATGTTGGTATTTCTCTAGTTCCTAACACAGAACATCCAAATTTTTTTAAAATCTAATCCAGACATTATTTTTACAAAAATCCCTATGTTCTTTACATTTTCGAGGTGCATATGTGAGCTAATTTAAAAGAAAAGAAAAAAACTAGATCTAAATTTACAAAACTTCAGGCATTAAAGGGAATTATATCTAATTAAAGACTAAATGGAACTGATTTAACCAAGACAAAAGTGAGACATAGTTAGCAGGTGCCAATTTCAGGCATCGTAGGGATAATAATCCTTCCCCGCCCATAACCAACTCCCGAACCTAACCAACAAATCTTTGAACTTTGTAGACCTTGAAATCGATGTTTTGAGTTTCGTAACTCAAAATATTGTTTTCAATAGGCATTCGATCCTGCTAGCCAAAAATGATCGATGGTGACTCTAAATTTATGCCTACTTCATGATGGCCACTTAAAACTCGACTGGACGAGCAATTCACTCGATGATCTCCTTCTCTTTCACATTATTATGGCTAATCCAAATCCCGATCATGGGATAACTGAAATGCTCGACCATAACCAACCATCATTTATTTTAAGTTAAGCACGTCCTGCCCTTCAGATCATCCAAAGTTTTAATGGTGGGCACATGGTGATAGAAGGACTAAATCAAGTACTAGACTAAGATCCTCAACATCCACACTGCTTTATAGTTTGGGCCCTTCAATTGCATTTAGCCATTTCTTAAAGAGCTATAACTTTCTTTTTTCAATCTATGTTTTATCTTGTTTTTTACCCTTTTATTTACTCTTTTCCTCTTCATCAATACTAGAACCTGCTTGTTCTTCCTGAGCAATTGTAATTCTTGTGCCTGCTCCTTACGAAAGGGCGTTAGGGTTAATAATGGTGACTGGTGAATTAGTTGTAGGGACATTTTGTTGCTCATTTTGGGTATTAGCCAGTAATGTATTCTGAACATTAGTTGTCTATTTCTTAACTGGTACCCCTCGAATCCCCTTATAGGAGTATCAGTATTTATCCCTGGTTATTGGTGAACAAGCTCCCTTAGCATTAACAACTCCATCATCCTTATGATCTGAGCTTGTAATTCTTCTTGCCTTTTCAGCATAGCCTCTTAGGCCTGTTGATGACTTTTTTCTAATCTTTCCAATGTTGCCAAGTGGTCCTTAGCCATTCTTCTTGTTCTAAATCTTGTATAGTATCGATGAGTAGGTAGTGGTTGAGTTGATCTCTATGGGTTTTGTAATGTTAGAACTTTATTAGAAGTCTTAAGTTTCTTTGAGTTAATTAATTTTAATTGTGAACTAATGAAATTAAAATCATGTATGTATGTACATATATGTATATATGTATGGGTATCTATATGTATGGTATGAGTATATAAAAGCATTTACAGGGACGCTTGCTTTAATAAAAGATTTCTAACTTAGAAATTTTCCATTAACTTTATGACAAACTAAATATTCACATCATTGATAATGTAAAGATTACATCCAAGGAAAGTCCTAACTTGATCATATTGTTTCTGAGCCTCATCCAAACACTAAAATACAATCTGCGCATATTCTCCTAAAGGGTTCATCTATATTTGTAAGACTTTAATCCTTTCCACCATTTTCCTTGCTTGGATGATGGCTAAATGCATCTATTCTTTGAGATGATCTATATACATCTATAAGCCAAAAGAATTAGCTACCCACCTTCTACCATCATCTTTAGCCCATCATAGTTTATCAACCTAATATGTATTTAGATCATGGTATGCTTGTACCAGAGCATTAATGTCATCTCCTTTGCGTTGTAGTTCTAATATGTTCTTCTTAATAGTTATTGTAAGGCCTTGTTCATTTTAATAGACCTCTTTAACTAAAGATGTGTATCAATATGTTCTTTTTTTTCTTTCAAAAATAGCTTGCTTGTCTTCTCTTTTCAAAGCTTTAGTCTTCAAACTCCCATTTCTTCACTAAACTTACGCATTTCCTCCCTTATTCCCTTAGCAGTGCTATTGAAACTCTCAAATATCCTCATAAACTTTATCTTCTTATTTTGCTCAATCTGGTCATTCTTCATTAGATTATACTTTTTTTTCATTCTTTCAACTTTTTTTCTTTTTGCTTCCATCTTCATTCATAAAAAAGCCACTTTCTCTTGGAGCTTATGATTCTCATCATTAATTCTTTTTCATTCACTAGCAGCTTCCTCCTTAATCAAATCAATCTCAGATGGCATGACAGGCTTTCGATTGATAAATACTCAAGGGATGGTACTATTTGAGCCAAGAATGATGATGTTATAGCCCCAAACTTTCCTCCAAGGATCATACCTTGGAGTAATCTTATACGTGTATGCACGTAACCCCCGATTCATGCCTTGCCCTCTAATGGAAAGCGGCTATCTGAAGCAACTTTCTATAATCTTCACCCTAATATTCTAGGTCCACACTAGCTAAATTTGAAGTCATAGGGATAAACTACTACAACCCATATTGTCTATGAACCAATAACCATGCATAACCCATGATGCCCCATATACCGAGTAGACGCATATAAAGCAGGTTACCACACCGATAAATAAAGCATTTTGGTGAAAACCAAGGTGACCTTTAGGTTATACCATTAGAAGCCAAGATCTTGAGTGTTTCAATCGATTGTTTCTTGGTTCCAGACTTGGGTCATTCTTTTTTGATGAATTCTTAAAAGGGACAGAAAATGAGAGGTTTGACTTCCTTTGTTTTTTCACCTTAAAAATAACTTATAGCCTAGATATACAATAATAGAGCACTTCTAAAGAATCTCCCTTGGCCTTTCTTTTGGTATGCATTGAGTAGTTGAATCATCTTGACTAGATTGCTGGAGCTAGGAGTATGTTCAACCTATCAAATAAATCCACTACTATTGCCTTAACCTGTCCCAACACTCTCGGGAACAAAATCATCCTGTATATGGCAAAAGCGAATGCATCCAGAGCTTTTTTAATATCAAATGACAATTAGTATATTTTCATAGAAACTGCCATGATATGACATTGGTGTTCCCTTTCTGCTTTATATGATATTGTCTAACTTTGAAATCCAGATCTAGAATTTGACTCAACTTTTTACAAAAGCTAGTCAGATTGCGCTCCCTGTAGTAGATGGACTTCATTTCCAAAGGCCTGAACTCGAGGACAGGTGAAATCTCTTCCACAGTCAGAGTCATGTCATGTTGATTGAATGAGAAACATTGGAATAATGGATCCCAAAACTCAATCACAACCTTGACTAACTATTCATCCATATATATTTTGAGCAAAAGAGTGATCTGTCCATAATTTCCTCCAAACTGAGTTTGCTTTACACTTCCCAATGATCTTATATTTCGACTAACTCTCTTAAATTATTTTGGTGAAGGTCTAAATGTGTGATCCTCAACAATTCTAACATAAAACTTCTTGATATACAATCCCATTTTTTTATTGAATTTGGCACAGAATAGACATCATTAAATTTTTTGAAAAAATCACTGCATAATGGTTCGACCATAAAGTTAAATGAAAATTGGCCTAAGTCGAAGTTCTTTTTTAAAGCAAGCATTCCTATATGCATATGAGGAAAGAAGAATACACTAAAAAGGAAAAAGAAATGAGTTAGTATCCTTAAGAGATATTAAATTCAAAGGAAATTTCAAAAATGAAAATCATAAATTGTTCAAATAAAGCATCAAAACTAACCAAATAAATAAATTTTAAAGCAATGAAAGTCAAAATCATTTAAATAAGATATTAAAATTGTCTAAATAAATAAAAGTATGAAAATAAAGAGAAAAAGATAGCTTTGTCCTTTCATGTGTCCCTAATTTTGGTGACACCTAAAATCGGGCATGGTTTTGATTGGAAGGTTGGTATTGTTCCCTATATGAGGTCTAGGTTAGACCTTTAATTAGATTCTCTAATTCCTCGAGCCCAGGAAGGACTAATGTGGTACTTTATCCTTATCCATTAAGGATTTATGTCGGAATAGGTTTAATTCAAGTATGCATATCCTCCATGCTCTTAACGAGGCTAACACCTCAAGCAGGCTAAGAATCCAATACCGATAGGATTTTCGTTGGCCCAGACAGAGGCTAACACTTCAAAAGGTGGAGCTACTTCACCCCATCCTAAAATATTAGATACCTCTAAAAAAGGAGAAACTATTGCACATGTGTACAATGTGTGCGAAGGGACAAATATACCTTTTCATGACACAACATTAAAAATAAAACCCACTATCTTAATCCCCAAAAGACAAAAAAAAAGGATAAATGCAAAATAAATATTAATATAATGATTTTTTTAGATAAACAGAATTTAAAATAAAATACCAATTGAAATAGAATTAATTAATATTTAGTTACCAAATAATTAATTTTAGGCCTGACTCTCTAAACCATCCCCAGTAGAGTCACCAAGCTATCGCAACATGGCCTGAATATGAATCCTGACTATGCATGACTTAAAAGGCCTTTATTCCTATATTGATGTATCACTATTTTATATTCTCTTATTTCTATGGGCCATATCATTATTAATAATTTCTTATTTCTAAGGACTAGGCATTTAAAATTAATGGCTCACCCGACTTAATCTTAAATAATCATTATGAGATAATTATTTATTTGGAGTCACCACCAATCTGTTTAGGCTAGTTGAAATACCGGAGTTCATATTTTGAAGGTTATGAAACCCTAGAATACTAACTTCAAGGTCCACAATCATACTAGAGATCATATAAAAGTGTCTAGAAGTTGGTTACAATCACAACCAAGGATTGACCCTCTCGTGATGCCTGAAAATTGGCATCTTATTAATTACATGTTAACTTGAATTTTAATTTTTATCCAGTTTCAATAGATGGCATTTAATTGTAATTCCCAAAATAATATTTTATGAATAAAATTATTATTTCGTGTTGGGAAAATTGGGTTTTTGAATTTTTTGAAAATCAAAATCTCTGACACACCCCATTGAAGAACTAGTGGAACATAAAAACATTTTATCATTTCCTTTGTTCCCCCACTAGAAAACCAGAGGAACACAAAAAGTTTTAAAAATCAAAATATCTTTCGCACCTTGCTAGAGGGCTAAAGGAATGCGAAAGATTTTATTTTTCTAAAATTTATAAACGTTTTAATTTTTAATTTGAAAAGGATATCTTATTATTAAAAAACCCATAGAACCCCTCTCATATTCTAAAAGAAATTTTAGAGATTATTTTAACTTAAAGACATTGTTTTAATTTTTTTAAAAATTTTGATTTTATTAAAAATATTAATAAAGTATTCTAAGATCTGGAAACAATCTAAGAATATGAACCTATCACTAATATGTACCTTCGACATGAAAGTATCACAGTAATCATAAAGGACTTGGTAATGTAAAATTACTAAAATGCCCTTAGGGTATACTTTCGACATGAAAGTATCCCAATAACTTTAAAGGACTCAAAAATGATCATAAGAGGGTGAACCTACCCTAAGTATAGACCTTTGGTATAAAAGCATCCTGGTGACTACTTCAAATTTGATTTTAGAGAAATTATCAAAATGCCCCTAAGTATACCTACAACATGAAAGTATCCTTATAACCCTAGAGGACACGAAAATGGATTATAAAAAGGTGAACGTATTTGAAATGCACACCTTTGGCATAAAAGCATCCTGATGACTAGCTAAAACTCAGTTCTAAGGAAAATTACTAAAATGCCCATAGGTTTACCTTCGACATGAAAGTATCCCGGTAACCTTAAAGGACTTTAAAAAGTAAATAATACCCTAAATGGGTAGTTTGGGTATCAAAAGTGACCTAAAATGTAAAAAATATAATTAAGTCCCTAAATTTTTCAAATTTGCATTTTGTACCCTAATGGAGAAACGAGAGAATGTCAAAGGTTTTAATGTTTTCAACACTCCACCGAGGGCCAATGGAATGCTAGAAATGTTTTAAAATATTCTAAATAAGTGATTTCATGTTGGAGATGACTATTTTGACCTAAAATGCTAGATTTTTCTAATGGTCCCTAAACTTTTCTAAATTTATAAATCAATCCCTACATAATTAAAACACAAAATTAAACATCAAATATATTAAATAAACACAAAAATCACATCCAAAGGTTACAAGGGAGGTTCGACCACTTTCCGTTAGCCTTAGCACAAAATTTTCAATATTTACACAAAAATCCCTAAAGTTTCTAATTACAAAAAAAAAGCCTAAAAATCCAAAAAAAGTATTTCTACTTGATAAAATGCATAAAATACATTCCTAAAGGTATATGTGGGTTTCAGCCAACCACAGAATGGTTAGAAATTATTATTTTGTTTTTTTAACAAAATAGTCTTTAAACTTTCTATAGTTATAATATAGCCACCAAAATCAAAAGATCAACATATAAATATACATGAATTTCAGCCAAACACCATATAACCCACTAAATAAAATTTTTCCAACTCAAAAATCACATATTCAAGCTTTATCAAGCACAAACTAACATCAACATATAATAAATCATAAAAATAAACATATAAGCAAGAAAATACTAAGGAAAATAGCATAGATATGATCATATATATGCGGCAAATATAACACAAAAACCAACATAATATACGAGAACAATTACATCAAAGAAAAATAACTTATTAGCAATAAAAAAATAAAGAAAACAATTAGATTAAAGAAAAATGGTTCATGGCCATCATGCTTAGTCTTTCAACTTGGATAAAAATCTATGAACTTAAGCATGATTTTGGCTCACCAACAAGAGGAAAAATAAACAAAATAAAGAAAAATTGAAGCTTTAGGAAGAATTTACCTTAACAAAGCTTTAGAACTTGAAAATTTTAGCATTTTATAGCGTTTTTTTTTTTTTTGCTTTCAAGCCAAAAATCCCCATAAATGAATTCCTTCCCTTATTTATAAATGGGAGTTTCAACCAAGGGGATTAAAAATTCCTCCTAGCCGAAATTTGTTTTGATTTTTGTTGTT
This sequence comes from Adansonia digitata, assembly GCA_029448705.1. Classification (NCBI taxonomy): domain Eukaryota; kingdom Viridiplantae; phylum Streptophyta; class Magnoliopsida; order Malvales; family Malvaceae; genus Adansonia; species Adansonia digitata. The sequence continues at coordinate 8,994 of JAQSVH010178293.1, forward strand.
TCATTCATTATTTGCATTAAAAAATGAGATGAATAAATTGACAAGCAACTAGTAGTTATTCCAAATATTTTCTCATGATTATCTAGATAATATCATCTAATGGGTAATTAGAAACCAACTAAATTTATTGAGGGAAAAGTTAGAAATCAAACAGACTAGTTTCCACGAAACTAGTAGAAAATTTTGATAATTAAAACAAAATTAAAATGATTAAAAAGTTAAAATTAAAATTACTAATCATAAACAAAATTTTGGAAATGAAATAATGAAAAAAAAATCTTGATTAGAAATCCAAAAGTCATAAATTATATGAGAAAAATATTTACGAAAGAAAATTGATATATGTAAAAATTCAAAGCTCATAAAATAAATTGAATTCTTAAAAACTAAAGTAAATGTGTTTGATAAAATTATTTGATGAATTTTAAAAATTTCAAAATTAAAAAAATCTTACTGAAAAATTATAGAGTGGAAAATTTTTTATCTTAAAAATGCAAAATTTTCAAAAATATTTTCAAATTTTATAAAATGAATTGGGACTTTTCAAAACTGATTTTATGGAAATTTAAGAAGAATATTTAAAGAATTTTAAAGTTTAAAACTTAAAAAAAATTTATCAAAAATTTTACAAATAAAAAAAGGCTCGTATGTTAGAAATAAGAAAATTTAAAAAAAATACGTTGAAACTTATAAAAGGAGTTAAATACAACATATTATCCAAAATATTAATCGAAATGGTAAAGATGAAATTTTGAAGTCCAAAACAAGTTTTTACGAAAAAATTCATGATCAAAATACTAGCAATATTGTGATAAATTCAAAAATAATTGGCAAAATTGACAACTTGACACCTTTAGGTATAAAATGCTACTATAATTTTTCTTTGAATATTTTTTATTTTTCTAAATGCATATTAGCATGTTACTGCACAAGTGTCGGCAAAAATATATGACGATTAACTTTTTAGGTTTTATGAAAAATATCTCAAAAAATGCTTAAAAATGAGAAATTTGATTGGACATTATCTGCCAAAAAGATTTTCAAAATTTGACAAGAGAATCTTTAAAAGCTGATTGAATGCTTAAAAACTGATTTTTCTCTTGAATATTTATCCTTTTCATCTAAGATCAGTCTTTAAATGGCACTTTTTCTGTCACGTGTCAATACAACCATCTATGGATAATAGAATAAATTACAAAAATCTGTAAACTACCTAGGAAAGGTTTACCCTTATCAAGGCATCAGCTATGTTCTTGGTCTCAGCTAACTAAGAATATTGGAAAAAGAACCTTGGACAAAATTAGGTGTCTACTTTGGGTTGTCGAGGCATATTGCAACATGGTTATTCCTCAATAACCAATGTTAATTACAAGATATATCCCGATCATCCCTCCTTTCTTTGTTTTCTATGTTTACTTTCATTCTATAGTTGTTATATTCTTTTTAGTCTTACTAACACGGTTTTTTCTTTAATGATTTGGCATCCATGTTTCAAAATCGAGTTTCTTAAAATCCAAAGCAATGTTTCAAAGTAGTATCCCCCTAGTGCTTTATATGGAACATCCTCTTCAAATCAAGTTTGAAAATTTTTTAAACCTTACATATCGCCATAATTTCAGGTTACTTAATAATATTGAACCTTTTTGCAAAATTGGATTTATTGTTTTCAAAATTCATGTATTATAAAGGGATTATCTTCAAATAGTGGTATAATTAAACAAAGAAAATTGAGAATAAGATATTATGCGACTATGAGGCACTAATTTAAAGTGTTGTGAGGGTATTAATCCTTCCTTATGTTATCAACTCTCAGACCTTTTTAAAACAAATTACGGTATATGCAGTCCATAAAATTAGTATTTCAAGTTTTGTAATTTAAAATTATCAATTTTAATAGGTGTTCGGTCAAACCTAGACCAAAATGATCAGTGGCAACTCCAAATCTTTAGCCACTTCATGGTGGCCACAAAAGCCAAGTTGGATGAGCGATTCGTCTGTTAGTTTTCCTCTTATACCTTTATTTCACTACGCCTAATTCAAATCTCAATCAATGGATATCCTAAAGGCACCATCACCAATTTTTATTTTTTTAAGCTGTACGTGTCATCCGAGTGATCAAGGGCACGATGCATGGGTTGGTAAGCTAAAAAGTAGCTGATAGATTTCATCCCATCTCAAATTGGCACCAAAATGAGAAACCTAAAAGTACTTGCTAGGTTTCATTCAAATTAAAATTAGCTCTAAAATGAGAAAGCCCAAGAGTAACTAATAAGTTTCGTCCCAGATGAAATTGGCTCTAAAATGAAAAAGCCCAGGAGTAGCTAGTAGGTATACCCTAAAGTAGTTGATAAGCATCATCCCAACATAAATTGGCATAAAAATAAGAAAGCTTAAGAGTAGCTTATAGTTTTATCCTAATTACAATCATACTAAAATGAAAAGCCCAATGCAGCTAGCTAAGGTAAACCCAATAAAATTGGCAAATAGATGAGAATAAGCCTAACACAGCTAGTTAAAGGTAAGCTCGACGAGGTTGATACAAAAAAATGAAAATACAAAAACAAAAAAAAATGGTAAAACAAAAATGAAAAATAAGAAGCCTAAATAAAATTATGTTTTTTGTCTTTGCCCTATTTTTTATCCTCAACAATGGCTAAAGATAGATAGCTATAGATATCTAATTTTGTCCGAACCTCTTTTAAGCAAACTGTGCTCAATTTGAGACTTCAGAAGAAATGCACCTATCTCTTCCCTTACTAATTTTTAGACATTTAGGACGTGATTAAAAGGCCAAAAAAATTTGAAAAATAATAATAAAATAATAAAATAATAAAAAGGGACTACAAGATGCTATGTCAGAAAAAGAATGTATAAAATGTCTAGAGACCAAATTAAACGATTGGAAGCATTTAGAATCTAAAAAATGAGATTTTTATGAAATCCATGAAGATGTATCGATACATTTCAGTAAAGTATCGGTACACTAGCTTTTGATTGTTTTAGGACATGGCATTGTAGTTGTATAGATACAATACATATTGTATCAATGCCTCTTCAAATTTTTTGGGTTTTTTTGGTATTGAGAAGCACCTTTATCAATACCAAATGGAAATCTTCACCATAAACAAGGTTGTTCACCTAAGGTTTCTAACATTTGACCTTTTTAATGACCTTGGATTACTCCATAATCATGCAAGAAGTCTTTTATTAACTTTTTACATCAAAACTGAGCATATGAACACCCATGTAGCTTAAGCCATTCAAGCTTGAATAAGCTTTAAATATATGAGTTTAATGTTCTAATTGTGTTTGGAAACAAAATGGAAGTTAGTTTGGTTATCTTTAGACCATTTTAAGTTTAGTTTGGTAAAATGAAATAAGATGTTATTTTGGGTTAGAGTTAAAATCTCTTTCTTGCATGGAACTAAAATATGACTTTGGATAAGGGTTTCACCTTGTGGGCATGCAGCTTACTTTGTCCACTTAGCTCAACTGAAACCATGCCCAATAAAAAGGTTTTAGGCCCTTTGATTAGAAAACCTAAGGTTTAGAAATATTACTTGTAAGCAAGCTTGGGTAAGGTATCAAAGAGAGAATAGACGTGCATAAGGGTGCCAAGCAATCACCTAAAAGAGGTTTTAAACCTCTTGGGTCATCCAAAACAAACAAGGGAGAGTAGGGTTTTAGTTAAGGAAACCAAAAAAAAAAAGATAAAAAAAAAAGAGAGAAAAAAGAACAAAGAGAGTTTCTTCAAGTTTATCCAAGGTGGCTTCTCTACTTGTTTTCCACTTTGTTTTTAATCATTTCCCTTTTCATCTTATGTGAGCTTAAGGATCCTAAGCCATGCTTAGGTGATGATTTGGCCCAAAGGTGTAAATTCCATATTTATGTCCAATTCTTAAATTGATCTTCAAATGTTTTCTTTCAGATTTCTTTGCTGATTTTTATTTAAGGTTTCATAAAATCATCTTTCCATCCAGACAACTTGTTTTCCAAATGTTTTGTGTTAAGTTTCTTTAGTTTTATGTAGTTTTCATCAATTTTTTCATGTTTCAACTTTGGTTGACATTTTCATGCATTATAATAGTTGTTAACATCTCCATGCATTTTCCATGAATACATTGTGATTATAACAACAATATCATGCATATTAGTAAATCTATGTATATTCACGTTAATATGGTGTTTTGAAAGAGAATATCATATATGATAGCATGCTTGTATGTTTGTTGGAGAAATAAAATGCTATAGATGCATTTAGAAATATTAGAAACTTTTAAGGACTATTTTGCAATTTTCCCATAATGATTCCATGCATATTAGGACTTTTCACAACTCTTGTGTGTTTTTATGTCCATTTAGTCATTTTCCATTGCTTGGGGATTTTTATGTCATTTCATACATTTTGTGTCACTTTTGTGATTTTCCATGACTTAGGTATTTGTGTAATTTCATGCAATTTCATTTATGTTAGTGTTATTTAGGTCATTTTCTATGATATAGGGACTTTTATGCAATTTCATGTATGGTGGGGTCCTTTAGGTAATTTTCCATGATTTAGGGATTTTTATGCAATTTGATGAATGTTGGGGGTCATTTAGGTCATTTTCTATAATCTAAGAATTTTTATGTAATTTCACGAATGTTGGGATTATTTAGGCCATGTTCCATAGTCTAGAAACTTTTATGCAATTCCATGTATTTTAGAGATATTTAAGTCATTTTTCATTACTCAGATATGAAAAAATAATATTAATTCTAAATATTACAAAATACAAGAATTATAATTAAATATAAGAAAATTAAAATTGACTATAATCGAGATAAGCATAACATGTGATTAATAGATACCCTTTTATAGGCGTCGTGAAAGGAACATATCTTATTCTGCGTGTAATCAACTCCCAAACCCTTTTCATACACATCTATGGTTAATACGCAGATTTCAGAGTTTATTTTCAAGGGTCTCGTAACCCTTAAAAAAGAAACTCTAGTAGGTGACTAATCTCACCTAGCCAAAATAGATTGGTGGTGACTCCAATTCTTTGGGTCATTTCATAGCGACCCTTTAGGGTTAGGTAGGATAAATGATTCGATCCAATAATCAAACCCCTTCTAATTTGCGAAAGAGAATAAAAATTGTATCCATTCCAAGCATGGCATGTAGAATTCTTGATTAATATGCAATGACAATGACTGGGGGTATGTTACAACATGCAAGATTAGCTCGAGTAGGTTTAAGAGTTGGTTTATTAAAAAGGTTCTTCTTAGGAGCCATTGTAACTTGATAACTTAAATTTTGAAGAAATGAGATGAAAGAAAAGATTGTCCTACTAGGCTTGCTAGAAATTTTGTACACACAAATTTCATGTCACAAATGACATAGTAAATTTGCAGACAAACAATAATTTTATTTATCAAACTTTAAATTACAACCTCCAGATATTCCTTAAAACAAAGAAATCTTTTGATTCTTTTCTTTAGCATAAACTTGGATTCAAGGGTCTTTAGTCTTGATCTTGAATCATTAAGGTTCACTTCATGGGTCTTCTAGACTTTATCTTGACAAATAGAATTTGCCTCCTTTTTTAAATAGGATCGAAGAGCAGCTTCTTGAAGAACGAGAGTAACATTCTTCGTATTCTTCAAATTCTTCATTGAAATTTTCTTGAAAATTTTGAAAGAATTTGGGTCTTCAAAGTTTGCTTCTTCTCTTCAGGCTTATAAGTTATGATAAATGGCTTTGATACAAACTCCTTTTTATAGTGTCAATTAGCCAAGTGGAAGAGAGCTCTTCAAAAATTATGGTTTCTGTATAAAAAAAAGTTTCAAAAGAATATATCTTCTTTATTTATCTCTTAATTAATTTAATTTAATTTAATTTAAGATAGAAGTCTAATTAAATCTCTTTTATCTCTCAATTAATTTAATTAGAGATAAAGCTATTTTATTTATCTTTGCATTCATTTAACTTAATTAAAGATAAAACTCTTTTATTTGTCTCTAAATTAATTTAGTTTAATTAGAAATAAATAAACTAATTATAATATCATCGCATACAATATCATCGATTTCACATTATGTTACAGAATTTAATTGACAATTCTTTAATTAAAAGAAAGTTTAATTTACATATAGCAATTTATAATTGGTTAAAAATTTTATCCTTTTATAGAATCAAAAACAACTAAATTAACACGCAAAAGAACTTTTGAGGTATTACAAGTGTTCAATAAACTTTAGCCCAGCTACAGGACTAAAGGCTTTTTCAAAGTCAATATTTTTATTTTGTTTGTAACCCGCTTTAGCCAGTAGCTTTGCACAGTCCCATCCATATCGGCCTCCACTTTGAAGCCCAAACTTGCACTCTTTGGGTCTACTCCATTTAAGTACGCTAAAGGGGAGACCTTTTGAACTATTTCCTTTTTGTTCTGGCGTTGAGCGGGGAGGGTTAGAAGTGATTAGTGATATTTTTTGGTTATATTCTTAGATGTGATAATTTTGTACCATACATGATACTATGTAGATATGTGATAATTTATATGTGACAGTACGCTTGAATGGTGTTGTACTAATTGGAAATCTTCTTTCTTTCGGCCTCTTAATTCACTTTCTCGGAAAGAAGAAAGGCTTGTAATGTAATCAAATTTGTACAAAATCGTTTAAAATCTTCAACATGAAGATTTACAACTTTATGTGGTGATGAATCCTCACCTTGTCAATGTCTAGATTTTAAGAATTCACTTTGTTAATTCCCCTCAGTCCCCACCTCCTTTAGTGGGGATTGTGAAATTATGGATCAACAAAGAAAGCATGTTCAATCAATCTTACTAAATTTGATTGATTAGATATTTAGCTTTGCAATTTCTAGAGTTGTCTGTATTGGGCCCTAAATGAGATCAGAAGTTTAATGGTTGTTAAATCACGGAGACTTGGAGCTTGATACAACTGGACAAATGATTGTTTTAAAACTGTGATGAATATTCAACTTAATGTTTCCTGAACTTCTTATGAAAAATTCGTAGTTTGGGTATAAGTTGAGAATAAGAGGATGGTTTTAGACATTGTTGTATGAACTTCAAATTTGCAAGCTTGTAATATTCAGAATATGTGGTGAGAAATAGGAGACATTAAGCAAATACCCTTAATAACGTTCATTGGGAGAATAAAAAAGGATTAAGCTAATGCTGTGCTGCTTATATAAGAAAAACAGTCAAGCATCTGATGACTAAAACTCTTGTATGATGGTATTTTGTTGGCCTCTTAATTTGAGATTATTCCTATGAAATTTATGTCAGGGAAGTAAAGCGAGAAGAAGCTCTGAACAAGGCGATGGCTGCTGGTGGAAGTGAATGAAACTGTTCATGATTTTGCTTCGCGCCCAAAAGATGAAGTGTTTATATGGCTTAGCATTTGCTTTTGCTTCAGCAGTTTGCCTCATTCTTGAACGTAAGAACCTACTTAGCAAATGTTTATCAGGTTCTCATATTTCATAAAATCTGTCAAATAAATTTTCTTAATGATGATTCCAGTAACTTTAGAAAATTGCCCCAATATACGGTTTTGAGTGTGCGCTGTGACGTAAAGGAAACATCCAACGCCATGCTGCAGGGTGTCAGTTGGAGAGGTGAAACAAGAAAGTGGTGGATGGGTTATCGACCTGATGTCAACCCAGGAGACCACAATAACGGATGCTAATTATACGATTTTAATTAAATTTATTTATTAAAACCGAATTTGATTTGATTAATAGGCCGTTAAAAAATTTTGATTTGATTTGTAAAATAAACGTTTTAAAAATTTTCAGTTATCGATTAATAAAATTAATTGAATTACTTGAAATAATCTATAACATTATATTTTTCATTTTTGTTGAATGTTTTAAGCTTTATAGTGGTGAAGCTTTTTTTGTTTACTATAGATATACTTTTTAATTAAATTTGAGATGATTATATTCATTTGAATTATAAAAAAATAAAAATAAAAATTTAAGATTTTAAAATCTAATTTTAACATGGTGATATTGAAAAAATTAAATTTTCATTAACCAACCGAATTAACAGAAATTATTTAGGTTCAATTAATTGACCTCCCTTCCAACTTAATTCGGTTAATGGTTAACAGAAATAAAAAAATTATTTAATTTCGTTAATGAAAGTTTTGTTTGCTTATTAAATGAATCGATCTTTTGAATACTCTTAAATCTGATTGCGTTGTACTATTGGCAAATGCTTTGTTGTATTTATTTTTGGATCTTATGAAGTTAGTATAGTCGGTATCAGACCGTTATCAAGCAATACAAATCAGTTTTAACACAAAACGAAAAGTACCAACATTGTAATATTTTAATTTTTGTATCGATCATTGTGTCTATCAATATCAGTACATACTAGTCCAACCGATTGGTTTAAGATTTTAGTTTTTAAAATTTCCCTTATTTAGTTTTTTAAACCAATTTTTCATTCATTTGTTTAATTTTTTTTCATAATTACATTTGCAAATCAAATATGTTCATTAAATTAAAGTGTTAAACTTAATTACAAAAAAATTTGTTATATTTTTAAATTTTTTATTTATTTTATTTATTTGATGTTATAAACATAAATATATTATTTGAGGTCGCATATGTATCTAATATATATTTTATTAAAGAATTTGAAAATAAATTATTTATTTAAAAGATACAGATAAATTCAAAAAGGGTACGATGAAATATAATGATATAAGTGCAAGTACCATAACATAATGGTAATAGACACTACTTTACATATCCTTTTATTGTTGTCATATTTCAGTGGAACTAAGTATTAGACAAGAATTAGACTTTGGGGTGTCTTGTGAATTCATGCGGCTTAAATTCCCGGACCAGGAATGCAGGTTTCTTGCTCGTTCATTAATCACAACATGTAGATCGTAGATGATGATAATCATTCCCTTTTTTTTCCTTTTAAAGATTGGATGCATCTCAAGCAAATCAAGAAGATTCTTTTTTTATAGAGACTACCCATGAAGAAGCCGGTTTTATTAATTTAAATTATGTTGATTAAGCCTATTCATGACCGAAGTTTCCGCTACGGGGTTTGCTTGGATATTGCATAATTTGCAAGTCATACGGATTTTGCTTTGGGTTGGAAAACAAGAAAATGTATTATTAAAAGATAGATGTATCATGTTATGCATACGTTGACTAGCAAATTATGACTGCTGAAACTTCTGAATCTCCTCGGCTTTTGGCATCAAGAAATAATTCACAAGCTGGAAGCACAATAGACAATTTTGCGAAGCTATTTGTGCTTCAATGACTTAGGCTTAAGGTTAGTTTACTAGTATTGGTCGAAAATGGTTTGGATTAGCAAAAATATATATCTAAAAAGTGTGGTAGCAAATATATCTTATAAACTTTAAACAGTTTAGTATTATTGTAAATATGTTTAAAATAATAAAAATTTAAAATCATAAAGATAATAAAGTAATTTTATTTAAAAATCAACTGTCAAACAAAACTCTATTTTTTTAGGTTTTCTTTTTTGTTTAGGTTGTCAAATTATGATTTTAATTACAAAAATTAAAATGATATTTATGTCTAGCATTAAAATTATGGTGAAACATAATTGTACTGGTACAAACGCTAAACTAGACCTCAATTGCAATTGGTATCATTTTTAATATCACCATGGTAATCTAATAACCAAGATGATTTTATTACTAAGGTGATCTTATCACTTGTAATTTGTAATCACTTTGTTTGACTAATAATCATTAATTTTTTGAAATTAGATCACCATGTTTGGTGTTACTAAAAATCAAATATTATTTTTGTTCAAGAGTACTAAAACAACTATCCATATTTTAATAATTAGATAAGTTAATGGTTTCAATTTTATTCAAAAATAATAATTTGTAAAATATCAATAAATCGTCTATTTACTTTATAATTCAGTATAACTAATTTAAAAAATTAACAAATATATTTATTGATAAGAATATTATTTATACCATTTGAAATGCTACATCTATTAAAATCATAATCATAGAAAACAAAAATATTTATTATATATATCATTTAAAAAAAAGTAAAAAGAAAACACTAAATTTATTTTTGAATATGGTAAAATGAATGTTAGCTTGAAAATATAAAAATTGATAATATAAAACACATATAACTTTGGGAGAAAATTTTTTAATTCACGTATTAAATGATTGATATTGACTATAATTAATTTTACATTTCACTTACAATTTGGTGACAAAAGTTTCCCATTTTTAGATGAAAATTAGATCACCTTCCAAGGCAATAATTTGATCACTTTAGATGATTCAAAGATTATTATCATGTAAGATCACTAAGTATTTACCAAACATAGTGACCTATTCACCATTTATAAATCGCCAAGATTTTTGGATAGATCACCCCATATCAAACATGACCTTAATTTAAAGTTGAAGAAGCTTTGCTTGATAAAATTTTATTTCAAAAGTGATAAGAAAAATGATATATAAATTGCGATTTGAGATTTTGAAATGCTTGACCTTACTCTAAAAAATGTACTCCAAAAAATTAAAATGGTTAAAAAAAAGTAATACTCAAAAGTAAAAAAATAAAGATCATTTTTATTTTAAAAATCAAATTATTATTAAAATATTTTAAAAATAAATATAGTATAATATATTTTAAAATTTATATAATTTTTGTTGGCTAAAAAATAAAACACAAAAATTAAAAAATAGGAAAGGATATATATTGTCTTTTCATACAAAAAGATTGTCAAACCACCTGTAGAAACACAAACATTAAAGATTTTAAATTCAGAGCAAAAGCCTGATTTGAATTACTTTTAGAATTAATTTTGGTTCAAGCAACCTTTGAATACCCAAAAGCAACACCAAACGACACCTTAAGTAATCATATCTACAACTTTTTCACTGAATTGCTAGTGTGAAAGAAACAACTGTAAATTTAGTATCATATTGAAAAAAAAAAAAAATCAGAAAGGTGGGCCAAAACATTTTGCACAATGTTTTTGTCAGTCCCACGTTGGAAAAAAATAGAATAGTGTTAGGCACAGCTGCATTTGCTGTTTGTTTTTGGAATGGTGCAGAAAAGATGACCATAGTATCAACAAGGACTTTGGTGGCCACGTGAAAAGCAGACAATGAATATGTTCATCTTTATTTGTGGCATCTTAAAAAGGAGTAAGACTTGGCCGATTTTGTATAGTGTTTCAATTTGGTATTGGGTGAAATTAAAGAAATAATATGGTAATATGCCCAGATTGACAACCGAAAGTGACCCTCAG
>JAQSVH010178304.1:0-20288 GCA_029448705.1 Adansonia digitata
TTTAGTATAAAAAACTTTATTAGAAAAATACCATTAAATTTAAATATAGACTCATTAATCTCAGTAGGCATCGAGAGACATCATCAATCTATTTTGAAGACCTTAATCTCCCATGATTAATCATTATTACTACTTATAAGTGCAGGCAGCTTTCAATGCTTTGCCTTTCATATTCACAACAACTTACTGGATGCTTCGTGTTGATGAGAAAAAAAGTTATAATTAAATTTTAAGTCTAATTCAATTGGTTGTACAATCAATTATTATTTATAAGTTTAAAGGTTAAATTTAATATTTTTAACCTTTCTTTTACCTTAAGACTTTTTTTATACAAAATAATTATAATTAATGATTAATAAAGCTTAATTTCAATATTTATGCTGTCAATGGAATTTTTTTTATTAGAAAAAAAAAATTTTTCATTGAAAATATCACCTCTTTTTACATGGAAAAGGCTTATATTTATATTGGAATATATATTTTTCTACTTTTTATGAAAATCCAACCTTTTTTTTCTTAAAATTCAAGTCCCATTCATTAAATTATTATAGATTTTGCTAATAATTATCTTAAATGTACTTTTTAAAATTACTATTTATAGTAATATCTCTATCAAATGCTTGAAAATATAAAGTCAACTATTATATTTACTATCATGTTATTATTTAAATTTAAATAATATATTGATTTTAAAGCATGTACTAAGCGCAATTTATTATCAAAATCAATTATTATTTATAAACAAAAACTAACATTTTACGAATTTTTCGAAAAATTTTATAAAACTGTTATTTGTTCATTTAAATAAAAAAAATAATTGCATACATCAACGTTGCATGTCTGTTTTATAGACTCTTACATTCCATATACACATATTTTTTGATAAAATTTTTTATTTTTTAATTCTAGCTATTTGTCTATATTTTTTTTACCTTTTTCATTTATTTTTTAAATGCTAGTATTTGATTAGATTTGTTTTATTTGTGTATAAAATAAAAATAGATAATTGATAGTAGAAAGGATTGTGAAGGATATTTTAGTAATTTACTACGCCAGCATACGATAAGGAGTTAAAAGGGTAAGTAATGAATGTCGGTTAGCGGGCGACCTTTTAGATCCGGTCCACTGCCAGGCCATGGCCATGTGCTGGGATCCAATAGCACCGACTTAAAAAACTAATAAAAATTCGATTAGAAAAAGAGAGAGAAAGAGAGAGAACAAAGGCGGACAAGGGGTGAGGACTGACCGGGTGAGTGAGGAGTGAACTGAAAGGAAGAACGAAGAGGGAAGAGTGATGGGCCGGCAATTGCAATGGGTCCCGCATTACAAGCAAAATGGTTGTATTTATTTTGATGTTTTTAATTAAAATTTAAAAACATAGATTAGATTGCGGGTTACTGGGTCCCATCGCATCATGACCGTGTCACATGATGACAGTCTTGATGTGATTGGTTCTTTACAGTTTGGAGGATCAGACAGATACCCAACCAATCTAATCCCCATTTTGTGAAGTCATAAGTGTGAACATGCAGGCCAGCCCACCGGTGGTAGGTCGCCACAGTCTCGCAAGTTGCAATTTCAAAACCGCGTTCAATTTTACCATCTTAAGTAGTATTATATTTTTGAATCCTAGGCATTCATGTGGTATTTTGAGAATGATGAGGTTAATTTCATTTTATTTTATTTGCTAGTAAATGTAAATATGTTTTTTTTTTTTTTAAGTTTTTGAATGATGCTCGTGAGTCAATTTATAATATGTATTTAACTCACTTAAAAAGTTTAAATAAAAATTTTATTTTATAAATTATTTTTACTTTTTAAATGATGTATTTTAAAAGTTAGATCAGATATTAAGTTACGAGTTAATTTAAAATTTTTATCTGACTAGCTCAAGGAAAAATTAAAAATAATTTAGTAATTATTTCTATTTTTTTAGTTTTAAAATTCTTTTAAATAATATATTTAAAAAGGTTTGTTCACATATTGACTCATAGGTTAATTTAAGATTCATACCTGACTTACTAAGAAAAAATTAAAAAGAAATTTATTTCATTAATTATTTTTAGCTTTTTTTTTTTAGTTTTTAGTTTTTTTATTTTTATTTTTTAACTAATGTATTTAAAGGGGTTGGTTCATAATTGACTCTTTTGATCAATTTAAGATCTGTATCCAACCTCTTGTGAAACATTTTTAAAATGAAATTTATTTTATTTTTTTAGTCCCCATTCTTTCTTGCATGTCGATTAGGATATGTACCCGACTAGCTTGGGGAAAAGAAGTTCAAATAAGAATTTTTTTTCAATTATTTTTATTCATTTTTAAATAATGTATGTAGAGGGTTTATCGTATGTTGACTTGGATATTAATTTAGAATCCCTAATTAGACCGCTTAGAAAAACTTATAAAAAGTAAATTTATTTTAATATTTATTTTAATTTTTATTTTTAAATAATATATTTAAGTAAGATATTTTTATTCATTAATAAAAAATTATAAAAATAAAAATATCCTATGAAGTGAAGGTTTAGTTATATATATGTATGTATATATATACACATATATATATATATAGAAGTCACTTATAGCTAGAGGTGTTTATAGGGCATGCTATATGTGCAAGCTCGGAGGCTACCTAAATTTAGGAAGATTTGAGAAAAAATATTATACCCGAAAAATGGATTTGGGCAAAAATATTAGGCCCATTTAAAAATGGGTTAGGCTTTGGCTCCACCATCTAAAGCTTAAGTCCGACAAACCGTTTTTCAATTATATAATATATGTTAATTTTATATTTGTATATATTATATAATTTTATCACATAAAGAATAAATATATAATATTATAATATAAGTATTAAAAATCTATCGAGGAACAATGAGACATTGGATCTCATAGAGTTTAATTCATGTTCTCAACCCATCACAATATGAACTCGAAATTTCCTTCATAACTGCAAGAACTTCTTTGTAGTGGCTTCGTTCCAAGCCTGATTTCATAGAGAACTTGAAAGTGGCTTTATTTCATTATATTCCATCCAGATCCCAATTACATTTTTATACTGCCATTATGATGGAAACTTAATGGGTCACACAAAATAAGATGATCTATTGGATTAAAACTGAAATTTAATTAAGTTTGACTTAATTAAATAAAAGATAGAATAATAAAGACTTAATTGAATTAGTTGAATTTAGTATTATTAAAGACGTAAATTAGACTTATAAAATCTAATTCAAGATGTCTTAATATGACAACAAAGATAAAAATGTCTTATTAAAATAATGTTTATTTGTAAACATGGTTTTAAGGATAATATTAAATAAGGTTAAATAATTGCATTTGAAAAATTAAATAATTATTTGATTATTATTTAATTAATTATTTAATATTATTTACATGAAGCAAAATTGTTTTGCTTGTGTTAGAAAATTTAATTGTGAATTAAATTATCTAAAATGTAAATTTGGGAGATGGGCCAAAAGCCCTAATTATCAAGTTAAGAGAGTTTAGTTATGAACTAATTCAAGTTAGGCTTGCTATTGGACTTAGTGCATGGAATAGCTATATTTAGTGTGCTATTGGGCTAAAATATAAATAAATTACTATTAAGACCCAATCTCAGATAAGTTAATTAAAATAATTTTAATTAGGCTCTAAGAAACACTCTAAAATAGGGCCATTTTTTGAGCATGTTAGTAATGGGTTCAGTTAACCCATTAGTCAAGCCTAACCTAACACAATGTATATTTAAATACATTCTTGGTTGATTAGGAGCATAAAGATAAACCTTGGGTGTTATCCTTAGACTTAGCTAAAGGGGTTTAACATAACTCTATGCTTCCCTAAGCTTTCTTTGCATAATCTTGTTTTTTCTGAGTATTCTTGAGTCATTTTTAACACAAAAAAAGTAGAAAAATAGTTTTAGCATCAAGAGATTAGCTTTTCACAAAAGTTTTGAAATTAGCCAAATCTTAAAATCTATGCTTCCCTAAGCCTGATTGTGCTAATTTGCTTTCTAGTTCATCAAAAAGTGTTTTGGATCTACTTATTAGTATCCGTGAAAAAAAAAATACTTTGTTATGGAGCTGCTTCTCTTTGTCTTTGGCACAATAGGTAAGGGAATCATTCCAGGATCACATTAGATCTGTGCCTCTTGGCTGTATATCTTTTGGTTAAGGCTTGAAAGCCTTCTAGCTAGCATTGAAGAACCATTGAACCTTATGAAAGCTTCAATAGGCATCGTGTGGATCACCATTAGAGGCAAAATACTTGGACCACTTTTGGCCTCAAAAAGTAATCGTAGTAATCAATCCATGGTGCATTCATGTAGAAGGTCAACATGTCTCTCAACAAGTATGATTTCTATCATATCTATGTTTTAAATTACAGTTTGATCACACGTACATACCTTCCTAAGATCTTGAGAAAATTTTAGTGTTTCTTTATTTAACTATGTTGCATATATTTAATTCTGATGAAAAAATTATGCCTAAATTGATATGCATGAGCTTAGGATTTCCTTTCAGTGGTATCAGAGCTTAAGGTTTATAGATTACATACGATTTATCAAGCTAATTTTTGGTAATAATCAATCTAATTTATTCGTGTGTTGATTTCATGATTTTCAATTTTGATGAAATTTTTAAAAAAATTGTTTTTCTTTAAATTTTTAAATATGGATAGCATGTAATTTTAGACTTTAATCATGTTTAAAAGTGATTAAACAATTAATTAAATTATTTTAATTAATTTGGATTAAAGTTTTAACATGTCTTAAGCTTTTCGAGTTGTTTTAATGTTATTTTGATCCGTTTTTTGGATTAAAAATTAAAGAAATTATTTTTTAAATTTTAATTTTTCAGCATGTTAATTCATGTTTATTATAGTATGCCTCTATTTTAGTGTTTTAATAGTGCTAACATTTTCAGTAGATATTAACACGACTTTTCCTTGTTTTTCCACATTGAAAATGTTCATAATACTTGCTAAAAAAACTAGGTTAAAATTGGAAGTGAAAACATTTCAATTCCGGGCCATATTAGGTGTAGTATGTCTATGTCATGGATGCTTTGTATGACTTGGTGTGGCAAGTAGCAAGATGTTGCTGCAAATTTGTTGTATTTTTTAAGGTTTAGTGGAAGGAAGACAATAGCATTTCAGTTGAATTAGGATGGCTAAGATAGCCATGCATGGAAGAAACTCCTAATTCGATTTGCGCTCCCTAAGAGATTGTGTTCCATTAAAATTTTTACTTATTATCAAACCCCTAATTATTCAATTGCATTATGTTTTCTTAAATTGTTTAAGATATAAATTGGATAATATAATAAGCATGGAATTAAAATTCAATTAAATTGTTTAATTAAAAACTATATTTAATTTAAATGAGTAATCCTAATTCAATTAGGATTTGTTCTAATATGATTAGAATAAATGTTAATCATGTAAGAAAATTATTTTCTTAATTAAAATATGGATCAATTACTAAGAGTTTGAAAATTTTGGAAAAACAAGTTTACTAAATAGTTTAGGAAATATCACATATTAAATAGTTTATCTAAATTATGACAAAGTTATCTAAAAGTTAGATAATATCCTAATTAAGACAAACAACATAAAAATTAGGTATTGTCCAATTTAATGTCTTAAAATGTTATTTTTGCGAAACAAGTTTCCTAAGATGGATGGTTTATCCAAATTAGGACAAACTTATCTAAAAGTTAGATAATGTCCTAGTTAAGACAAACAACCTAATAGTTAGGTCATGTGCAATTTAAGACATGCTTCCTAAAAATTAGGAATTTAATTAAAAATGTTTTAATTAAGTAATCGAAATTACTAAATAATTTGATAAATTGTCTCAAATTGTTTGATTAGCTTTATGCAAATGACACATAAGATCACCAACTGATATTGGCTATGCTTATGTTATTTTCATGCTTATAATTAGGTTATTTAGAAGGTCATATTAACTTTTCCTTCACACTAAATGGCCATGATGCCTTGCTATAAACCAATCTTGGTTTACAAATATAAATACACTTAATTTGATAATTATATTTATTGCCTTATGAGTAAGCCTAATGGGTCACACACACAATAAAATAATCTATTAGATTAAAATCGGGATTTAATTAAATATGACTTAATTTAATAAAAGATAGAATAAGGAAGACTTAATTGAATTACTTCAATTAAGTATTATTAAAAACATTAGCTAGATTTGTGAAACCGAATTAAACATATCTTAATATGATAATGAAGATAAGAATATCTTATCAAGATAATGTCTATTTGTAGACATGTTTTTAGGGATAATATTAAACAAAGGCCAAATAATTGTATTTGAAAAATTAAATAATTATTTAATAATTATTTAGTTTATTATTTAATATTATTTACATGAAGTAAAATTGTTTTACTTGGCTTAGAAAATTTAATTATGAATAAAATTATCTAACTTATTAATTTAAGGGTTGAGCCAAAAGCCCTAATTATCATGTTAAGAGAGTTTAGTTGTGAACTCCTTCAAGTTGGGCTTACTATTAGGCTTAGCGCATGAAAAAGCTATCTTTTAGTGTGCTATTGGGCTAAAATATTAATAAGTTCTATTAAAGCTCAATCTCGGATAAGTCAATTTAAATAGTTTTAATTATGCTCGAAGAAACACTTTAAAATAAGGCCACATTTTAGGGATATAAGTAATGGGCTCAGTTGACCTCTTACTCAAGCCTAACCTAGCCTAAGGTGTATTTAAATAAATTATTAAGGCTTTTGGGCTGATTAGAAGCATAAAGAGAAACCCTAAGTGCTAACCCTAAACTTTTCTAAAGGGTTTATGCTTTTCTATGCTTTCTTTGCACAATCTTTCTTTTGTAAGTGTTCTTGAATTGTTCTTGACACAACGAAGGTAGAAAAATAGTTTTCTAGCATTTAGAGATTAGTTTCTCACAAAAGTTGTGAAATTAGTTAAATTATAAAATCCCTGCTTTCTTGAGCCTGATTGTACCGATTTGCTTTTTAGTTATTCAGAAATTGCTTTTGATCACAATGAAAGATAGAAAATCAGTTTTCTATCCTAAAAGAATCAAATGGAATCAAGAGTACTGATTTTTGGATCCATTTATTGGCATCTACGAAAAATAAGTACTTTCTTATGAATTTATTTCTCCTTTTTTTTGGAGCAATAAGTAAGGGAATCGGTCCCGAATCACAATGGATCTGTACCTATTAGCTATATATCCTTTGGTTGAGCCTTAAGAAGCCTTTTGGCTAGCATTGGAGGACCACTAAACCTTATGAAAACTCCAATAGGCATCTATGTGGATCACCGTTAGAGGCAGAACACTTGGATTGTATTTGGCCTTAAGAAAAAATCACAGTAATCAACCCATGGTGCATTCGTGCAGAGAGCAGCACACTAAGAGTTACGAGTCTCCAAGCAGGTATGATTTCTACTAGATCTATGTTTTATATTGTAATCGGATCGCCTGTACATCTCTTCTTAAAATCCTGAGGAAATATGAGTGCTTCTTTGTTTAATTCTACTGCGTATGTTTAATTCTGATGAAAAATTTATGCCTATATCAATGTACAAGAGCTTCGGATTTTGTTTAAAGAATAACACGAATTTAGAGTTAAAATTGATAAATTTCAAAAAACGGTATAAACAAGACAAATATAATATGAATACATGAATCTAATTCATTATATACAGAAAGAATAAACTGGATAGCTAAGTTTAAAATTCAATTAGACTTTATTGATATACACCAATTATATTTATCTATAGTTTATAACATATATAAAAGTATAAATATGAAAAATTCTTTGAACTAATGAAAATAGTCATAAGTATTAACTATATCTCTAAATTGCTAATGTAAATACTTTTTACTATTAATAGTATTTATCCAATTTATAAGTAAAAATTTTAATTTAATTAAAAATATTTCATTAAAAATATTTATTTTATGATAAATAAAAAGTGTTTAATTTTACAATAAATTACTTTGTTTTTAGAGTTTTACTTTTTTATCAATTTTAAAATATAAATGAATTCATTTGATAAAAAATAAAAATAAATAAAAAACTTAACTCTTTTTATTTTAAATTTTTTGATTTTGTATTAAAATTAAATAATAAATTTATATATTTGATACCTTTATTAGTTTTCATATTAATACCTTTATTAATTTTAATTATTTATAAAATATACAATGATGTATTTTCAAAATAAATAAAATATAAAATATAAACCTAACAATTGTTATACAATAATTTATAACTTACAATATTATTTAACATAGTTTTTGTTTTTAATATTTAATCATTAAAATATTTTTTTAATTCAAAACTTAAAGTTCACAAAAAAAATACTCAAACAACCTATCCATATTATTAATCAATATATTAATTTTTATTAATAATTTATCAATACAATAATTTTTTATTTAATCATATTAAAACAAAAAGTTTACATAATCTATTTTTTTTAAAAAAGAACCAATCATTATACAACATATGATACAAAATTGAGAGTTATTTGAATAGTATCACAGATTGATACGAATATGATATGAAAAATAACTAAAGCACGACACCGAAATAACATGATCACAACATTATTGTACAAATAAGTCAAAATTTATATAAAATGAAAGTAACATAAAATTGAAAGTTATTTTAATAATGTCCATTAGACCTAGCAATATTGGACATCATTATACGAATATGGCATACCTAAAGTAATAAAACATGACACGACACTACACGAATACATTTTGAAAATCTCTATAATACGAATTATAAACGTATCAAATTTGATATAAATATAAAAAAGCCTTGAAAACAATTATGACATGACAAAATATATGAATATGACACGAATACACAAATTGTCAAGTTTATCGAACACGATACAAGAAAATAACTAAAAAAAAATACGATTAAAAAAATATAACTCTTTGGGCACCTTTCCAACGATCAAAAGGCCAAGATTACTTTGACACTGCTAAACATATTTATCACAAAACTTATGTCAAGTCTTGTAATAACTTGAGCATAGATAAGCTACTAATAGCATATGCATATGGAATGCATTTTTTCTAAATCATTTTGGGGATATTGTGTTAAATTGAATTTGTCCTCTTTTACAATTAGTGCCACTTTAAGTGAATAGCTTTGCATCATAAATTTTTCCAAAACTATTTTGATATAAACTTTTTGAGATAGACTTAATGTCTTTTTATATCTATCTCTTTGTATCTTTATGCCTATGACATATAAGGCTTCAGCCAAATCCTTTATATCAAAGTTTAAGAACAGAAACCTTTTGTTTCATGCAACAAAGCTAAATCACTGCTTGCAATGAGAATATTATCAACATATAAAACTAAAATTATGAATTCTCTCCCACTGACTTTAAGGAACAACATTTTTAATGAAACCAAATGAAGTTACAATATTATTGAACTTCACACACCATTGATGGAAGGCTTGTTTTAGTGTATATATTGATTTCTTTAATTTGTATGCCAAATACCTATATTTAAAGAAGCCTTTAGGTTGAGTAATGTATACATCTTCTTCCAACTCTCCATTCAAGAAATATGATTTCACATCCATTTGATGTAAATACAAGTCAAAATGAGCTAAAAGTGCCATGATTATTCTTAATGAATCCTTCTTAAAATCTAGAAAGAAAGCCTCAAGGTAACTGATAACTTTCTTTTCATTGAAACCTTTAGCCATTATTGTTCAACTTTATAAGAGACATCTCTCTTGTTTTATAAACCCACTTTCATCCGATGGTGGTAGCCCCATTTGGTAATTTAACTAATTCCTAGACTTGATTATTAGCCATGCAATCCATCTCACCTATGATAGCTTTATGTCAAAGCGTGGAATTATCACTATTCATGACTTGTGAAAATGAAATAAGATCTTTATTGAGTCCAATATAATAATCGGACTCCTGTAAGTATACAATATAATCGTTAAAAATTGTTGGTCTCCTTACCTGGCTGAGTCTCCACTATTTTACTATTTCTTATAGATTTTGTACATTTTTAGTAGTATTGTTAATGAAATTATTGGCACCTTTTAAATGGTGTTATTGATTTGATTGTTCTCCAATTATTTCTGTATGTGTGCTTTAGATAGTTATCTCTAAGTGATTCATCCAATCTTATATTTTCCTTAATATTAACCTTATAAGGGAAATACATCCCACTAGATTCATGATCCTCAAGAAATTTGGCATTTTCAGTTTCAACAATTCTAGTTGAATGAGAGGGACAATAAAATCTATACCTTTTTAAGTTAACTGCGTAACTTATAAAATAACCACTAACTTTTCTTGGGTCCAATTTCTTTATGTTTGGGTCATAAACCTTAACTTCAGTTGGATGACCTTAAGTTCATAAATGCCTTAGATAGTTTTACAAACATTCCATAATTCAAAAGAAGTTTTATTAAATAATTTAGTTGGAGCTCTTTTTAAGACTCAAACATTAGTTTTTTTTTAATGCTTGGCTCTATAAATTTAGGGAAAGATTATTATAGCTCATAAGGCTTCTTACCATGTTCAAAAGCGTTCAATTCCTTTTTCCTGCAACATCATTTGGATTGAAGTGTACCAAGCATAGTGCGTTGGGCTATAAAGCCTTCTTATCAAATAAATTTTGCAATGGACTTAGCATTTAACCCGTTTCAATATACCTCCCAAAATATTCTCCACCTTTATCTAACACTACAATCTTTATATTATTTCCTATTTTTGTTTATCTACTTCTGCCTTAAATGTTTTAAAAGCATCTAATGCTTTAGATTTTTTAGATAGAACATAAAAATACATGAATCTTGTGTGGTCATCAATAAATAAGATAAAGTCTTTTACCCAATAAAACATGCAATGAGAGAGCATCCCTAAATATCTATATGTATAATCTCTAAAGTTTTATTGCTTCTTTTAGCTCCTTTTGTAGACTTATTGGCTTACTTTCCATTGAGACAACTAACACGACTATCAAAAAAAAATAAATTAAGAGTACTTAGTACTCCATCATTTATTGATCTTTTAATTCTTTGTAAAGAGATATAACATAATCTTGTATGCCACAAGTTAGAGGAGCTTTCATTTATAGCATAATTCTTATTTTCAAAAATTACATGCATAGTCAACAAACAATTCTCATATTTAGGATCCAAATGAACTTTATATAAATAGTTAATTAAACGATAATCCAATAAAAACATTATACTTTAAAATTTCCACCAACGAAGCACAATAAATCTAGTTCAGATATAGAAATTAATTTCTAGAAAATGATGAAACATAAAACGTATCTTCAAGGTTTAAAATTGATTCAGATTTCAAAATGATCTGGTGAATTCTAATTCTTTCCACTTGTGAAGGCAATTAATTTCTAGAATATATGCTTCTTTCACTTTCTTTTGATTTCCTTAGGTTTAAGGAACCTTGTATAGGAAAAGAAATATGATTCATTGAGCTTGAGTCTAACCACCATGTGTTATGAGGAACTCAATAACAAGAGATTCGTAACATATAAAAGACATGAGTTTACTTTTGTATAGGTTTCTTACATTTTAGGTAATCTTTCTTGATGTGTATAGGTTTCTTGCAAAAAAAACACTTGACCGCATTTCAACACTTTAATTTTCTTGTTATGGGTTCATTAAGAGAATCAACTCAACCTTCCATTTTCATACAGTTTTAAGCACTTGACTAATCTTGGGATGAAAAACTATGTGTTGCACGCCTTAAAACTGAAGATTTAATGTCTGATTAAGTGTTGAGTTGGGGTTCCATCATAGTGACTTAGTTAAATGGGCTTGAATATGATCACCTGGGAAGATCTAGATCCTTTTTTATGATTCCTTTTGTCAAAAGAATTGTTAATAGTTTATTTTTT
Source organism: Adansonia digitata (assembly GCA_029448705.1). NCBI lineage: Eukaryota > Viridiplantae > Streptophyta > Magnoliopsida > Malvales > Malvaceae > Adansonia > Adansonia digitata. Next base: position 11,937 of record JAQSVH010178304.1, read on the forward strand.
AGACAAAAGATAGTGCACCAATTGTCAAATTTATTTTTATATGTATAGCTATGCTTTAACCAATGTGTCGGATATTTAATATACTTGGCATGTTTATAGTGTAACTTCACTATCACAATAAATTTGTAAGACATTATTTTGTGAAAGAATTTATAAAATTTTTAATTCCTTACTTGCTATATCCAATTCTTATGAATTCTACAATTATATAGATCTTTTAATGTATATTCTTTCTTTGAATTCTAAAAACCCTACCAATCAGGAAATTAATTACTTTTGGATTAATTTTTCTTCCATGTTGGTAATCAAAATTGTATTGCTTTGTCTTTCTATTTTTAAAGGTAATATATAACATCATAATGCAATTATTATGATTATCTTAAAATCATCCCAATGCAATTTACTTCGACCCATTTGCATATCCATTAACCTTTGGAATCACAAAAGTAATGTCCAGCTTTATGTATATAAGATCATACATCAAATATTATTACTTGTTTTTATTCCATTTATGCAACTAAAATATCTAAATATCATATAATGTTTCATCTGTTGCACTAGTGTATTATTAATTCTTTAGAATCTCATTATATAATGAAGTTGAGAAAATAATAACATGACATTTAATTCTTATTCTCAAAACTACATCTGCAATATTTATACTATACATGTCATAGCAGAAGTGCTATGCAAAAACCTATGTGTTGATTAAGTAATGATGTTATCTTCATATAATCAAAAGATAACAATTTGCCGATCTTACCATAAACATACTTATGTAGTTTACTATACAAGTATCATTAGCCAAAATCATATCATCAAAATTGACGTCATTGCTAAAAAACTTGATAAGTTTATTCAAAAATTTAACTAATTTACACATTCTATAATCTTGTCTTAAAATTCATAACCTTTTAAGTTATTCCAGATACACCATTTAACCTTAATTCACCATTTAGAACCATGTGAAATGCAAATCATTTGCTGAATTATCAATTATAAATTCAAGTGAAAGTAATAAGCATTCTTTTATAAATTTTATTATGATTTTTATTTATAATCATTCCATGTTTTATGTAAATCCTTTAGCAAACAATTAGCTTTTCACTTAGCTATTGTCCATCAACTTTTGAATTTGTATTTGCAACCAAATCATTTGCAACAAAGAGATAAATCTGGTAACTTTATTACTATATAATTATATGTAAACATCTCCTTCTATCAAATTTTAAACAAATGAATAATCAATAATAGAAATCACATATAGCATGCATTTTCTTTGTAAAAGAGATTTGGGTAGACATTACACCATGCTTATCTTTTATCTGGGATATACAATGAAAGAATCATATTACACTGAGAGACTGGTTATTGAAAGGTTTCTTCAAGGTCACACTAACTTCTTCAACATTTAAGTGGTCATGATTAGTTGTTAGATCCCACTCTTAATCTATGAACATGATTAGTAAGATTATTCATGTTCATTGCTAACATGTTGGAATCTAATGGGTCACACACAATAAGGTAGATTTGTTGAATTAAATCTGGGATTTAATTAAGTATGACTTAATTAAATAAAATGTGGTTTAAATGTAAGACTTAATTAAATAAGTTTAATTATTTAAGACAAAATTAAAATTATGAAATCTAGATTTTATTATCTGATTAAGATGTTCATAATAAAATTGGGTTATTAAAATAATTTCTAAATTAAGACATAAAGTACAAAGGTGAACAAACACTAGTTTTATTTGAAATAGGATTTCAACTAGATGCAGGATTTGATTAAGAATCAAATTTCCTATCTCATAATTTATTTATTATCCCTTCTAATATTATTATAATATTAATTATTTGATAATCAATATTAAATAATATTGAAATTAAGTTAAAAATAGTTTTAACTAAATTAAGGATTTTACAGTGATAAAATCTATAAGGATTTGTATATACTAGCTAATTTCAGCTGCCAAATCATTTATTTCATATTTTATAATTATTTGATAATTATATTTATTAAATAGATATCATTTATTTATAATAAATAAAATTTAATTAATTGGATTAAATTCATAAAAACACAAGTCTAGCCTAAAAACCTTAAAAGTTGCACTATTATCTATACTTGTAGCCAATGTTGTTAGGCTGATTTCTATGGCCCAATTTGGTGGGTTTCGGCCAAAGTATGTGAGACTTAGCTGACTATTTAATTAACCTAATATAAGGAGAATAACTTCAACTTGTTTTAGGAGTTTTAACTAGGTTAAAACTATTCCATTCTAAATCCTACTAGAAGTAAGATTGGGTTAGTATGTATTGATACGATGGCCTAAAGGCAAATAAGAGAATTTTAACCTAATTTTGAGATAAGAGGCTACTGAATATTTTGAGAGAATATATTTTATTAGATAGAAGATAGTTTTCTCAAACAATATTCCCACCTACACAAAACTTTAAAAATTGCACCACCTCTCAAAAAGCCATTGTGCTTGGTGCAATCTTGTTTTATTCTTTTTTCTTGATTTTTGGTTGATTCAAGATTTAAAATTACATTTTAATTAAGGTTTGATAACCCTTCTAACTAGCACTGGAGAACCATTGGGCTTAAACAAGGTTTCAATAGTCACCTGGGTAGATAACCATTAGAGGCAGGACACATATGCTGCATGTGGTCTTTAAGAATCTTTCAAGAAATCAGTTTCTTGGTATTTTAGTGTTTAGATTTCGACATCAAAACTTAAAGTAACTTTTGATCATATTGGTGATTAAATCTTGATTTAAAATTTAAAGTTTACTACATGTAAATGTTGCGGGGCCATTACTCTCTTTTTTCAAAAGACATGCTTGATAAAATGTATGACGCATCTGTTTATATACCTAAAGACCATCTCTTCCGTATTTGATGTGGGATTAACGCACCCTGGCTACTTCTTTGGAGAGCTTGGCATGACCTGTTCCCTAACCCAATCTCATGATGCCTTTGTCACTGGCTTTTCCACTATTTTTTCCTATCCTGCCCTTGAAGTGTTCAGAGTGGAGTCACGGTTAGTCTACCCTGCCTACCCCACCTATTGGGGCATTCATCATGAAATCAGATGGTTAAGGGTTGGCTCTAATATCACTTGTCACGAGGCCATTATCATTTCCTAAAAGTCATACCTATTAAGATGTGCAACACACTAGTTTATATGCCCAAAGACCTTCATTTTCTTATCCGATGTGGGATTAGTGCACCTTGCATACTTTCTTAAAGCGCTTGGTGTGATATTCTCTCCCCCCTAATGTCATGATGCTCTCATCATAAGCTTCTCCATCATTTTTACCTACCTCGTCCTTGAGGTTTTTGGCGCAAAGTCACGGTTGGTTAACCATGCCTTACCCACTCGTTGGGGTGCTTGGCGTGAAATTGGATGGTCAAGGGTTAGCCGTGATATCACTTGTCACGGAGTCATTACTCTCTTTCCAAAAGACATGCCTGATAAGATGTGCAACGAACACTTTTATATGCCCAAAGACCTTCTTTTTCATATCTTATGTGAGATTAATGCTCCCTGCTTACTTTTTTAAAGTGCTTGGCGTGACATAAATCCCTCCTTAAAGATTTATAAGAAAGTCCAATTATTTTTATTTTTACTATTTTTGTTGCGTTTATGTTTTGATGATTTTTTGAAATCTAAGACATGCATGAGGCTAGACTTCACTGGGAAAAAGTTCCCTTCAATAATGATGTGTAGAATCATCTTAACAATAAGATACATCCATTAAAGGACAAAAAGGTATTATTGTCTAAGGATTACACATGTGAGATATGCTCACAAGTTAAATTTATCACTAGACCTTCATTTACAAAGGTAAATCTAGAGTCTCCAATTTTCCTTTAGAAGATCCAAGGTGATATTTATGGACCCATACATCTTGCAAGCAGACCATTTTAATATTTTATGGTTCTAATGGACACAACTTGCAGATAGTCCAATGTTTACCTGTTGTCCACACACAATGCTTGTACATGTTTTCCTGTGCAAATAATAAAGCTTCGGGCACACTTCCCTAATTATCCGATCAAGAGCATCAGGATGGACAATATGGGTGAATTCATTTCTAAGAGTTTCGATGTGTATTGTGCATCACTAGGAATAGAGGTACAAAACCTAGTCTCGCATGTACAAACATAAAATAGATTTAGTATAATCAGATTCATAAAAAACATCCAAATCATTGCTCATATTCTCTTATTACAGATAGAGCTCAACACATTCACACAGGGCCATGCTGTTATGCATGAGGCGACAATTATTAGATTGTGCCCTATTACTAAACTAACATAGTTTTTCATGCAGTTGGTTCTAAGTTACGAACTAGATATATTACACATTTGCACTTTTGGATGTGCAGTGCAGGTATCTATTGCACCACCGAAGAGGACAAAAATATGTCACTAATGGGGCCTTACGATTTATGTTTGGTTCGATTTACAATCCATAATTAGGTTTTTAGAGCCTATGACAAGTTTTTTTTATTACACAATTTGCGGATTATCATTTCAATAAGATAGTGTTTTCATCAATCATGATACCTAATGCTTCATTGATCACGAAGCAAAGCAACAAATTAGTACATTTTCTAGTTAGAAGAGCATCTATCCTATTTAGACCTAAAGAACTTTGAATATGAAAACAAGATATAAAAAATTATACATATGCAAAAAAAAAATTGTAAATTGACTTTTTGATGCATTTAATGATGCTATAAGGTTCTCAAAGTCACATATCCTAGCTGTGAATGCTTTCTCTGGGATTAATGTCCTCGATAAACTAGTGCAAATGGATCAAGATGGCACATTTTAGAAGTGTGGTTGCCCAATAGGATCGAAAGACACTATTTTTCAGAAACGAAGGAGGAAGAACTTGGAATTCATTCTTGAAGAGCCTTATCCTAAAGAGTCCAGAGTAGAGCATACTCTAGATGAGCATGATTCCCTTGAAAAGGAAACCCATGACAAGATTACCAACCTTGGGAATATTGAATTTTATGTTATCTACTGTAACAAGGTTTGGGATCGAAATAAGATCATCATTGATGGTCTGCTTGCATACTCAGTAGCTCATGATATTATGCATGATAATCATGAACCATGATCTATGATCAAATATTAAAGGCAAGATTGGCCTAAATAGGAAGAAATGATCATGGTTTAATTGGTTTCTTTAGCTACGTGTAAGGTTTTTGGGCCTGTTGCTCAAACCTTACACAATGGTAAAGCAAGTCAGATATAAATGTGTTTTTGTTAGCAAAAAAAGAGAAAATAAAAAATTCATATCATACGAGGCCTGACTTATAGTTTAAGGATTCTTTTAGAGACTTGGGATTGATTACGATGAGACGTATTCACTGGCAATGGCTATCATATTTTGTTTCTTGATTACTTTAGCAGTTATACGTAGGCTTGTATACATCTTATAGACATAGTGATGGCTTATCTTTATAGTTTATTGGATTTTGATATTCGTATGAAGATTCCTGAGGGATTCAAAATGCTTGAAGCATTCACTCACCATAACGTTTTTTAATAAGGTTGCAAGGATCTTTGTATGGTCTAAAGTAATCATGTCGTATATAGTATTAACCCTTAAACCAGTAACTTAGTAGATAAGGATACAAGAATGATCATATCTGTCTATGCTTGATCATTAAAAATCGGATAACGAATTTGCTATAGTGGCAGTTTATGTCGATGACATGAATTTGTTAAGGACTCCTAAAGAGTTGAATGAAACCGCCATGTACTTAAAGTGGGAGTTTGAAGTTAAGGATTTAAGAAGTGCCAAATTATGTCTTGGTCTTAAGCGTAAGCATAAGGAAAATTAGATAGTTATCTTTCAATTGGCTTACATCGAGTGACTACTTAAAAGATTTGATATGGACAAAGCTCATCCGTTAAGCACATCAATTAGTAGAGAGGTCTCTCAAACTGAAAAAGGATTCATTTTGTCCTAGGGAACCAAATGAGGAAGTACATGGTTCTAAAGTACCATATCTCAATGCAATAAGGGCTTTGATGTACATGACACTATGTAAGAGACTCAATATTAGCTTAGCAATAAATCTTTTAGCAAGATTTGGTTCTAAGCTAACAAAAAAACATTAGAATAGGATTAACCACATGTTTTTTATCTCCTTGGAACCATGGATTTGGGTTTATTCTATTCCAAAGAATCCATTAATTAAGGGTTAGTTGAATATATTGATGTGGAATATAAGTTTGATCCGCAAAAAGCTCACTCATAAACTAGTTATTTCTTTTGTTATAATGGTATTGCCATATCTTGGCAATCTACTAAACAAATGCTAGTAGCAATATCCTTCTACCGCTCTAAGATTATCGCTCTCTATGAGGTTGGAACAGAGTGCGCTTACTTAAGATCCGTCATAATTCTTATGGTATAACATCGGTTATAGATTTACACATGATTATTTACGAGGATAATGCTGTATGTATAGCGCAAGTTAAGGGTGGTTATATTAACGGAGATAGGACCAGGCACATCCTCAAAGTTTTCATATACACGAACTCAAAGAAAGTCAATAAGTTGGCATCAAATAGATCAGCTCTTTAAATAATCTTGTAGACTTATTTATCAAAACATTTCAACATCAACCTTTGAGAAACTTCAATATGGCATTACTATGAGGTTTCAATATGGCTTTAGTATGAGGTAAGCACATGAGGTGCAAGGTTGAGTTGTCCCTAAAGTGACATATCCCAAAAGTATTGATCCTTGATGTGGTTATTAGGTATAATTAAGGGAGAGCATTACATAGGTTTTATACTGTACTTTTTTTTCTCTTATTGATTTTTCTCTTATTAGGTTTTTTTGACTTAATTTAACAAGATAGTAAAGGTAGAGACAGTTAGGAAATAATGGTTCATCCGAAAGGAGATTATTATGGAATATTAGACTTACCATACTTAAGGATTTCCTACTATTTTGATTACAATTATAGGATCGTAATCTCCTAATATTTTGATTATGATTACATGATCATAATCTCTATAAGTTGATTCTGTATAATCAATGCAGACTTAACTTGATGCTTATATAAAAGTCATAGCATTCCCATTGTAAATACATTAAATTGAATAAGAAACGTAACCATTTCTCTATCTTTGTGCCATTGTCTGTCTGTCTGTTTGTCTCTCTCTCTCTGTCTGTCTCTCGCAATTGCTATGAAGAAAAAAACGACCATGTAAAAGAAAAAAAATAGCCATGAAGTTAAAATCTAATTTATTAATGAGATTTATATAAATATAATTTCATGATCAATTTCAAAATTAAAAATATGATGTTAAAATTATTTTTTTAATTTTAAAATATTTTTCAGCTCTTATATTTTGACCAATATTTTTCTAAATTAAAATTGATAAATTTATTTTATAATTAGAAATATAATAGAATTAAAATAATTAAAATTGATATAAATAATTAATATAAAATTTAACTCATATAAATAATTAATAGTAAACTTGCACTTACTATTACTTATTTTTTGGCAATGTGACAAGGATTAATATTTGATACATTGGCAGTAGAAAATTTTTAACTTCACAAACAGTATAAGAATTTGTTATATATCTCAATTTTATTTTTAATTAACTTTTTATTATATTTAAGGGATATGTGTTATCATCTTAACACTACTTGTAGAGTTTAAAAACTTTTTGGCAATATATAGAAGAATTTTTCATTTGGCAATTGGAGTTTTAGCATCAATTAAAAATTGTGCCACACTAATTGGTAGGATCACTTGAATCAAAAATCAATGGTTTGTTTGGTCCAACGAGTGTAATAAAATCAAGTATATATTAAACCAATAAAAAACCAATTCAACATGACAAAAACCAGTCAAAAAATTAAAGTGAACCAATATAAAATTATTTTTTTAATTTTATTTATAACTAATGAGATTTAAACCTTTAGCATCTTAGTTTTATATTTAAAATCATATCACTATATGAATGCATTTTTTTGTCAATATATTAACTATATTTATTATTTATTAATATTAAACCTAATGTTTAAATATTATAAAAAAAACTCTATCAAACCAATCAATCTTGTTTTGACTAAGAATGGAGGTTTTATCAATTCGACCTCCGATATGATTTTTTAACTTTGGATTTTCTATTTTCGGGAATCGAATAGAAATTTTATACTTTCTAAATTTCTTATTTTTAAAACACTCTGATGTTTGATATATATCTAATATATATTAAATAAAATTTAAATATATCATTTTTTAAATATATAAAGTACTTAAAAATAAATAAGCATATGTCAATAAACATTCGCC
>JAQSVH010178335.1:0-15554 GCA_029448705.1 Adansonia digitata
AAGGGGGCAATGCCAATCTGATGGAGCACCAAAAGAGACGCACAAATTCTGAAAAATAAAAAAAGTGGCGTACACCATTGTCTTGGGATCTAGGACATCTGAACTCAGAGCAACCTAGGCAGCCTTTAGAACAGGCTAGCGAGAATCCGTACCTATCCCACACCCACACTGCCATAACATTTGCCCAACACGTGTTAATCAAAGTTCAACAAAGCCAAGAGAATCGTAATAATTAATCAAAACCTAAAGTTCAAACAACCCCTCCCTCCTAAAACATTATATATATATAATGGGTACCATGTGCGCAGCTTTGATCGATGAAAAGAAAATGAGACAGCTTGGAACTCGTAAGACGTTTAGGAAAAAGGCAAAGAAAAGAGCCAAGTATGCAACAAATCCACTTGTTCTTCATCCATGATACCACGTTTTTCTTTTGTACGATTTTTCATGTTTAATCATAAAATATGGGATTTAATTAAGGAATTAATCGAGTGTTATAGAATCTTTAATCATTATTTAATACACCCTAAAGACATAAACTTAGCTGTTGAAAAGATTGCTTGGGTTTAAGTGTGGGGAATATAATCCTACTTTATCTGTGTGTTTATTTGTGTTAGTGTGGACTTAAAAGAAAGTGAAAGTGACAAGCTAAGTGCTTGCTTCCAATGAAAAGGATTAAGTTTAAACCCTAAGCTACTTTTTTTAATGGAATTTATTGTAAAGTTTATTTTTTATAAATTAACATTTAAATTTTTTTAATTTTTTTAATTTTATAAATAAAATTTTGAGATTATCACATTTATCATAATTTGATTAAGTTTTTAGTTTATAATATATTTTATGTTAAAATAATAAATAAGTCTTTAAACTTTGTTACTTTATTCAACTAAACTCTTATATTTTCATGACAAGCCTTTAGTCTTTAATTTTATCCAAAAAGTTCATATTTTTAATTATATTTAAATAAACATTTAACATAAATCAATCAAATAAAAAATAAAAATTTATTTATATATAATAAAAATATAAATATTTATTAATAAAAAATAAAATACTCTAAAAATTCTTTTAGTAATTTAACTTATATTTTGAAATATGTATTATACCTCTAATCTAGTTAGTTAAATCGAAAACGTTGACGGAGATTGAATGCGTGATAAGTCTCTTCATTTTAAGTGTTTGACGTGGCATCTTTTTCACCAACAGGAAAGATATCGGTTAGGTTTCATTAATTTATTGATTGATAACTTTCTCCCATTTCTTTGGTTCTCACGTGCCATCGCCACAGGCACTCGAACCCAGCCCAATGACTGTCTACTAGCGTGGTGGCGCATTGTACTACATTCTAGTACAAATTAAAGGGATTGAATAATAAAATTTGATTAGAAGTTTAATGACTTGTTACACTAAAAAGTCATAACCCACCTAGATAATGCCTTAAATTAAGGCATAATTCAAGGATTGGTCTAAATTAAAAAATGAAAAGAATAAAAAAAACAATGCCCCAAATTATTAATTTAATTGGTTCATTAAAATATTAAGTATAAATTTATAGTACAAATAGATGACGATTTGTATTTGTTATGAAAGATGAAAAACAAAGAGAAAGGAATATGTTAAGTGTAAAATTATAAATAAAACTATTAATATGGCTTTTGTATTTGAAATGATCGATTTATTTTTTCTTTTATTAGTTTTCTTATTTCCTTCCCATCAAACGAAGAGAATGGTGAAGAAAGCAATTGTTTCTGCTCTTATTTTTTTTTTCTATTTCCCTCGTATCAAACACGGTGTAAAGGACAAAGGGAAGAGAGAAACATAGAAGAATACCATGTGCGACAATTGGTTTATACAGCACAAACAAAATTGACTCCAAGAGTATAAAATAGAGAACAGGAGAAGCTAATTGAAAATGGGACATTGATAAAAACTCAAATTAACCTAGAGACACACACTTCACTATCAAGCGGCTTTTATTGTAACTATAGTAGAGAATGGCTAGGGCCAGCTAAGGGTCAACTTTAAGTATTGGACATATGAAATATAGACATGTAGCACGAAAAATAATGGGGTTTTTCTAGAGTGTTACGAGGGAAAAAAAAAGGATCCAATATTCGCATCTCCATCCTTTGAAACACCTGATTGGTTGACAGCAAAAAAAGATTCTAGCTAGGTTCATTAATCCAAGTGCAATATGTCATCATATAGGGCCGGGATTTGGTCTAACAGAAATTTTACGTTATGTCAATTTCACAACACGACTCACAAAAAAAAAAAAAAAAACCCAGAAAATAAATTAAATGTATAATGCTATAAAATATATATATATTGGCACTGCTATTGTTTGCTGCACTTTGCACTTACTAAAGTCTGTGGCAAACAAAGAGAATATGCTTTTCGAGCTGTTTTACAGCCAAGGATTGGTGTAGATGAATACATATTTGAGCTTTGCTAGAATAATAGTACTTGTATGATTGAAGATCTAATAATCTTATTAAGCATATATTTATTGAGTTTCAGGAGGAGTTTGAGATTGTTTATTTGATAAATATTGTTAAAGTACCACAAGATGCTTAGATGTTTAGAGTTAAAATTTCCTTAATCAAAAAGAAAGCAAAATCTAATCGCCAATATAGCTGTTTAGCATCTACTTGAGAGTTGGAAGATGGGGAAACAAGAGTTGCAAGTGTCGGGATAAACATGACAACCATTAATCTAAGCACTTTCACTTTCATTATTTAGTGCAAGAAAACAAGGTTTATTAAATTAAAAAAAAAAAAAAACAACTCAAAAGCATACGAAAGGACTCCCTCCCACGCCATGCGCATGCATCTTCCTCAGCATAGCTTTTCTTTTTTCTTTCACAAATTTCTTGCGGGTTTCTTCCTTATCCCTTCTTACCACCTTGGCTATACTTAAGTAATCAGAGTTTAACCTTGGTAAAGAGAAAAAAAAGGGAGAGAAATGTGTAAAGAAACATTGCAAATTTTATCTCTTTTTGCTTAAAATAAGCACCAACTTGATTTAATAAACGAAAACCTTTTTCAACTTTCACTTAGCAAGCAAGAAACCAATATATAGTAAAAGTTTTGTCTTCGTCACCAACGTTTTAAATTAACTCTCGAAATTAATGCTTTTCTTGACAATTCGGCCTTCCAACATTGACAATTCTACTCCCATTTTATCCAAAAGGTCCCAAATGGCTATATATACTCCTATTTCGACAAAGATTTGCATTATAGTACTCCTTGCAAGAAAAACCCTTAGCTAAATTAGGCCATCTTAGAGACATAATGGAGTCATCAGTGTGGTTTTTATAGTACACTTATCCTTGCCAGCTGCACTTCCTGAATTTGCTCTAGTGGATAATCTTAATAGCCAAAGCATTTCACTCATAAATGTATGGATTCGTTTTAGATAAGATCATGCGTAAAAGAGATAATGAGCAACATCTAAAAGTTACCAACCTTTTTTATTTCTCCTTCCTTACAAGCAGGATCTTTTCTAGAAAATTAGCATCAATGGCGGAATCAAATGTTGGTTAAAGGGGGATTTAGGAGCATCAAATCAAGCTGTTAGAATCTTGAACGTTTAAATTTGATATCCATTGTCAGTTGAGTAAGGTTTTGGATCATTTTGCCCGGGCGGGTGGGGTAATATGGCGGCTGGGGTTAACAGTGCAAATGCAAACGGAAGCTCCCCGATTGGTGAGCAGGGTCAGACAACTGTCTACATCGACTGAAAGAACACGTGTTTGTATAGAACTCGGTGGTCCCGACAGTGGTACATTCTGGGGTGGTGACACGAAATAATGTGTTTGGCTGCACCCCATGTGCATTTCCCTTGCCACGAAAGCAGTCTTTGTCTTTGTCACCCTCTCTCTCTCTAGCGACCTTTTTTTTAATATTTTTGTTCTATTTTAATGGTCTTCTCATCATGACTTTAATGGCTGTGATTTTGAATGAGCCATTAGCTGTGGTTAAAAGTTTAAGAAATTCTCAAACCGTGTTATATATAGCTGCATTTTTCCTAAATAAATGAAGCGCTACTAATAAACTAACCCCAAAATTTTTTATTTTTCACTCACCTCGAGCAAGCTAGGAATGAGCTATGGTTAAAAGTTAAAGGCCGTGGTTATTGGCTGAGCAAAAGGAGAGTATGACTTGGCTAATAGTTAGTGATTGAAAGGGTTAAAATGCTACCTAATTGGACAACAATGGTGACTAGCATTGCATGTCCGAATCCAGAGGCCAACCATATCTCATTGTTTATTGACTTCTAAGCTGGTCAGATTTGGGATCCCAAACCCTTTAAAATTTTGTATTTGTTGCTTGCTCAACACCACAATCACCCCTCACCTTTTCTCTTAATTACCTAATTGGGAAAGCCTAATCCAAACTTATTTTAATTTAGGGCCTCATAGACCTTAAAAAAAAAGGAAAAATGTGATTAGAAAATATCTTAATTTGCTTCACCATGAACCATTATGTAAAATGAGGAAAATATATCTTTTTATTACCACCTTTTAATCAGTATATATCTTTTCTTTTCCAGCAACTGGAATATATCTATTGTGCAGATTTTGTGATTTTCTTTGAAAGTATTGACATAATTTTACTAAACAACTAACCACTTGAATCCAAGTTTAATTTATTTTGTTCATGTAACCATTTTTTACATATAATATTTATTTTATTTATGTAATAATTTTTTCTATTTCCAGACTTTGACTTTTTTGAATAAAAAAATGCTCATCCACGTGTTTTTTACAGGAGGTGAAAACCAATTAAAATATACACTTCCTTTTCTCTCGAATTGATATACCAAATTGGAACACAACAAGGGCAATGTTGGTACTCGAAGGGCAAAGAAGTCGAGGGTCTTAAGGCATAGAAACAACTGCTTAAGTCCTACTCAACCCTATAAATAAAGATCATTTCCTCCCAACACATCCACTTCTCTAGCATAGATATCAGGCATTACTAAATTTAAGAGACAGAAAAAGAAAAACACTTAAGAAAGAGAGAGAGAGAGAGAGAATAGAGAGAGAGTCGAGATTAGCAAAGGATCATTAAATCATGACAACCCAAATGAAAGATCTTGAAAATCAAATGGCTCTTATCTCCCAAATGTACCCTGGTTTTTACACTCAAATTGCACCACAGCAAGGTAATTTGTCTTGTAAAACTTAACACAAAAAAAAAAAATTATTTCCTTTTTCATTTTCCGATCTTGCTAGCTTAACCCAATCTTTTTTGGCGATATGATGAGCAGGGGAAACTAAGCCTCGACGGCGGCGGAAGAAGAACAAGGGAGGGGAAAGCAGTGAAGGGGCTAAAAAAAGGAAGCTTAGCCAGGAACAAGTTAATCTTCTTGAACTTAATTTCGGAAACGAACATAAACTAGAGTCTGAAAGGAAAGACCGCCTTGCTTCAGAGCTGGGACTCGACCCTCGTCAGGTGGCTGTTTGGTTCCAAAATCGAAGGGCTCGTTGGAAGAACAAGAAGCTGGAGGAAGAGTATAGCAGGTTGCAGACAGCTCATGAAGGAGTTGTTCTTGAGAAATGCCGCCTTGAATCCGAGGTATAATTATTTGAACTCCAACATCTTCTTCTAGTTAGGTAAGATATATGTTTTTAGTTAAATGATTAACTTATTTGGATCAATTGGGTGTTTAAACACAGACCCTTTTTTTATTAAAGCTTTCTTTTCTTATTTTAAAACCATTTTTAATTTTTTTTCTGGTCTCTCAGGAACCTAACAGATGCTAATAATACTATCAGGCTGTTCTTTTTCACCCTTGTTTTTTCTCAGGGTTTCACTGGTTGGAAAAACATGTTTTCTTTTCTTTTCTTCAACATGAATTTATTAGTAAAAAAGAGATGGTGGAAGATAGATTACTTCCGCAATTTATGAATATTTTTAATACACTAATGATAAAGTAACAAAAGAATTGAGAGCGTTAGTTCGAAGAAAATCAAGCCAGTGCCTATCCTTTGAAAAAGACAAGGTGACCCACCATATTACAGCGTGCATGAGCTCCGGGCTCGAAGAAAGCCATGCCGTGTTGCTGGGTTAGGCCATTAAAAAATTTCAAAGAAATTTTGTACAAAAAGTGGCATAAGGGGCACCAAGCCTCCCACTTCATTGCACAAAAAAAAGTACTTAAAAATTTTTTCCATTCAAAATATGGGTCCATACAGTGTTACTTAAGGTGGCTGACGTTGGGCTTAGCCAAGGCCCACTTGAGGAACACTAAATTGCACTTTTTCCCACGTTGGGAATTGCTCACCTCAAAATTTGAAACATAGTCTCGTACGTTAAAACCTGAAATCTTTCAACTCAATTTTCGTAGGTTCTAAAGCTCAAGGAGCAACTTCGTGAGGCGGAGAAGGAAATCCAGGGGCTGGCGGAACGAGTCGAGGGGGTTTCAAGCAATAGTCCAAGTTCATCAGTTCTGACAATGGAAGCCATGGATCCACCACCTTTCCTAGGAGGAGATCAGTTTGGAGTAGAAGGATACGATCAAGATGTTTTATACATAGGAGAAAACAGTTATATTCATGGCATGGAGTGGATGAATCTGTATATGTAAATTACTAGTGGTGCATTTTTAGTAGTATTTACAGATAATTAATCATGAAATCGATCCAATATAATGTAATTAATCCTTAAATATCTTTCTCTTCCGGTGTTAATAGAAACTTTAATTAAATTTAGATATGTTATTAAACCGTAATATGAAGCGACTTACCTTTTGGCTAGGTTGATTAATCACCTCAATTCCCACAAACTTTTTCCCAATAACAAGATAATTATCTTATGATATGTCCCAAATTCCCAACTCTCTACATAAAGTTTAAAGCAAGATTTTGACGATTGACAAAGATTATGATCATGGCTTGTTTCCTTGCTTATAAAAGGAAAGAAGAAAGTTTCAGTGGAAAAGTAAAAAGGAATCTTTACATAAAATTAAAGCAACAAATTAAATCAAACTAGAATATAAAATATAAGGATAAGAATGATGATCTTCACACACTGTTAGCCTCTTAGGCCTTGTCAACCAACGAGGGACATCTAAAATTGTTCATGTTCATGAGGAATATTGGACATCATAGTCTTGGGGCTTGCTTGAGACAATAGAATATATATATATATATATATATATATGTTTTGGCTGCAGTTTATGGTTGTCATGGTTTGCTTGTTGATGATCAACAAGTTAACGAAGGCATCTTTAGAACGAAGCACACAAAATGAAAGGATAATTGATAAAGGTCGATGATGATACGATTTTTGACTCACTCTTTAAAAGACACCAAAGTGGGACAACAACCACGACGAATATTATATATATATATATATATAGAGGAGGGGACATTGTTGTTTTTCGTCATGTGATTGCGTGACACATCACAGTTTGCAGTTTAGGGAATCCAAATATGTCCAATGCATTCGGAAGGATCAAGGTATCGAGAACATGGTTGGCTTTTTTCCGTCAGCCTTGTAATTATTTCATCCAAACCCACCTTATCGTGCAAAACGACGCCATTTTTGTATATATATTTTTCTTGACAATATTTTTTTTCTCTTTTTCTTACAAGATTGATAATGTATAAATTTATACATTATTAATAAATTAGATTATATCACCATATAAAAATTAAATTATGATATCACCATATAAAAATTAAATTATCTATCTTTATTTTAAAAAAAAAACTTTTAATGAGATGCATCATTTAATTTATCACAATGTATAAATATACAATACAAATGCATCAAATATAATCCTTTTATGTTCTCCCCACTTTTTGATTTGGGATTTTGTTTCTTTCCCTCTCATGTATAAGTAAATTTTGTAATATTAAATATGATGTAATTTAACGATATAAAAAATAATACTAATATAATACAAATATATAAATATTTTAAAATTTATTTAATGTTAATTTTTATATATAAAATTTAAATATAATTATAATATAATAAAATATATACTATATAAATACATAAATTATTAAATTTATATAAACTATCGGGACGTGACGGTCTCAGACATTGCGACTTCGCTAAACTAACAGCCGAGGTTCTGTAGCTTTCCGAGCCCGGTTCCCTTTCAAACATTGTTTTGGGCTATAGCCCATCAAGCTTTATATATGTCTCATAAAACTAATCCAAGACCAATAATTAATACAATAATCTTTATATTTATGTCGTATGTCTGTTGTTTCTTTTGTCAGAAGTATTTTTAAAATGTCATATAGTTTTATGGATTTCAACATATATTAATAATAATATTTTTATATTTTATATTTTATTGTATTGAACTTCGTATCTGATCTGGAGTTATCAAATCCGATTTAAAGGATAAAGCAATAGCAAAGCCGATCTGAAAGAGTAAGAGCTCATTTATTGGGGGGATTCCAAAGAAAAACGGATAATATTTTAAGTGACGCGGAAGCCACAAAAGCCCAAATCGATAACAACCGTTAGGAAAAGACAGACGAAAACGACGTAGTTTAAAACAGGATATCCTTTTTTTTTTTAATTTAATGATAAATCAATCATCCAGTTGGATGCTATGTCATAAAAGCTAATCCAGTCAACCATTCCCAGCTGTCTTCCTCCTTCCTTCGTACGTGTCACCTGCGAAACCCTAACTAACCCTCCCCTCTTTCTTTCCCTTTCCTCTCCCCCTTCCTTTCCTTTCCTTTCCTTTGCTTCTCTGGAACTCACTATTTTCCATTCTCCCTACAACAACGAACTACTTTGTACTTCAAATTCTTGTACGGCTTTTTTTGTTCCTATCCTTAATTCTTAGCCGTCTGATAAAGAAAGTAGAAAGAAGAAGAAAAAAATATATCATTATTTATATAAATATCTCTTCTAATTTCCTTTTATTAAAGTGTTCGACTTAGAATTCCACTTCGCTTACTTCTTCGACCCCATGAAAACAGGTCTTTCTTTTTCTCTTTTTTTTTTCTTTTTTTATTTTAATTTTATTTGCAATTTAAAACCATTTAAAAGCTATTATTCTCCTCTTTTTTTTTTTTAAATTTTAGTTAATTGTATCGTTAAAAAAAAAAAGTAGTTTCTGGATCTTTAATTACGATTAGGCAGTTGGATTAGTGCTAATTACTTGTTCTTCTCTTTGTTACTTTTTTTCTTTTATCTTTTTCTTTTGAGCGTTGCTTATGTTATGACTATAGGGCATCCCTGTGGGTTTAGGCTTGAAGATTAACAGTTAGCTCTTGAACTTTGGAAAAAGTAGTTTTTTAGCAATTTATTAATAATTAATTTATGGTTTTTTTTCTCTGACATGTTTGAGAAGCTATGGATTCCAGCTGTTAGACGTCTATTGCTAGTCAGCGTTAGGTTTTTAATTTTATTAGAATTTGTAGTGAAGAAGAATAAGAGGGCTAAATGTTGACTAGCTTTAGCTTGGGCTACTTAAATCAGAAACTGCCAATTTCTAGTGGGCTTTTTCCCTTCTAATGTTTCGTTAATATAAGAATTGTTGTAAAAGTTTGATATTTTATTGGAAACAAATTGGAGGGAAGGAAGATTGTGTTTTCTATTTTTTTTTTTGTGGGGGGGGGGGGGTGGGGAAGGTAATTAGTCGACTTGGAGGATTACTTTTTATTTCAAGGTTGTTCGTTATCTGATGGATTTGTCAGATATGAGACATGACGCTGTCCTCTGACTTCTTCACTTGTTAGGAAAAGGATGGATGTTTTATCTTTTAAGTTTAGTTCAATGGAAGATCAAAATTAATTGTTAACTTGCCACGAGAAGCGTGGCCAAGATGAGAGAAGATCTTGAAAAAGGAAAATAAAAAAAACGAGTTTATTTCTAAATTTTAGCTTCGTTAAATAGTTATTAGGGTATTTTGAAACTGGTGTTGGGGGTATGGTGTATACAATATTTTTGGGATGGTTTTGTCTTCTGCTTGATTATGCAAGTGTAAGATGAGTTCTTGTATGCCCTGGGGCTTTCAAGTTGGGAAGTGATTTTGTAAGCAAATTGAGGGGGTTTTGTAGATTATGTTTTCGCGGAGTTAAAGTTCAGTTCTATTATCTTTCTATTTGGAAGTCGTTTCGTGATATTATGCTGGTATTGACATTTGTATATATTTATGTTCTATGACTTATGTTCATAAAACATTAAAACCTTGTGAATTATCTGCAGTTATAACGTTTTATCTGATTCTCGATATTCCGAATAATGAGCTATAGTTTCTTTTCTTTTTCCCCTTGTTAGCTGCAACATTGGTAGATAATTTTCTTGTGAATTGTGATCTCTTATTTCTGACACACACGGTTACTTGTTATTGGGTTCTCATGTGCTTCATAAAAGTCATTGAGGATATACAAATTTGATACTGAAGCAATTATGGGAACAGAAGAGGAAAGCACACCTGCCAAGCCTTCCAAACCTACTGCCTCAACACAGGTTCTTCATAATTGCCTCCATCCCACCCATTGGAAAGAACAAAAAATGTGCCCATATCATTCTTGCCTTCTCATCACAAACACATGGATGAGTTTTGCTTACATTTCTGCTTTGCACTTACAGGAAATACCAATAACACCCTCATATCCTGATTGGTCATGCCCGATGCAGGTTCGTATACAACTTTAGTACATGTATCAGCGGGTTTTATTTAGTTTTTTAACTGTTGATCTCCTTTACGAAATTCCTAAAAGTTGTTGTCATGTAAGTGATTAGTCAATCTTACAACTCAGCCTCTTGTTTAGGCTTATTATGGTGCTGGAGCTGCTCCACCTCCCTTCTTTGCCTCAACTGTTGCTTCGCCAACTCCACATCCATATATATGGGGAGGCCAGGTGATACAGCATTTGAAATCGCCATTATGCAATAGTCTTTTTTTTTTTTTTTTCTGATTTTCGATTAGAGTAATGGTCTTACTTTTCTTTTCTGTTGATGATCTTTCAGCATCCTTTAATGCCTCCATATGGCACCCCAGTTCCATACCCAGCTATGTATCCCCCGGGAGGAGTCTATGCACATCCTAATGTGGCCACGGTAACATTCATGTTTTTTTTTCTCTTCTTATGTGTTTTCTTTCTGCAGTTTGTATTTCCTTTTGATTCCTAGTTGCTCATAAATTAAATGGCCTTCCTCTTGGCAATTTTTTTCTATAGACTCCAAATATTGCACAGAGTAATGTCGACTATGAAGGAAAAGGTGCTAATGGAAAGGATCGAAGCGCCACCAAAAAATCGAAAGGAACTTCAGGAAGCAAGGTTGGAGATAGTGCAAAGGCGGCTTCTGGCTCTGGAAACGATGCTGGCTCTCAAAGGTGAACTAGCCTTTTGATTTTCACATTCGTTCTCATTCATTCGGTTTTGGTTAAAAATTTTCTTCAATTTTTGTTAGTACCTTCTCTAATTCCAAGTGTTTTCTTAACAGCAGTGAAAGTGGCAGTGAGGGTACATCAGATGGAAGTGATGAGAATAATCAACAAGTATGTGTGTAATTATCATTATTTGATTATTATCATGGGTGTCGACTACTTTTGAAATTCAGTTTCCGCATCAACATGGTTAACTGGCTAACATGATAATATGATGAATTGTTCTTTCTAATGAATGTGCACCCTTTTTTCCTTTAGGAACTTGCTCCTGGTAAAAAGGGAAGCTTTGACCAAATGCTTGCGGATGGTATATTATGTTTCATTGTCTAATTTCTGCTTCTATACTTCCATCCTCAAGATAGTATAAAATCAGGAGTAAGGAAACTGTTGTGAGGGACTGTGTGAAAATTAAAAAAAAAAAAAAAAAAAAGAATTAAGAGTTGCTAAGTGTATTTTCTGGTAATAAACTTAGGGTTGATTTTATCAACCGTGATAGTTTTCTAATTACAAATCACTTTTGTGACCAGCCAACGCACAGAGTGATACTGCTGGGGCTTTAGTTCCTGGGAAACCCGTAGTCTCTGTGCCTGCAACTACCTTGAATATAGGGATGGACCTATGGAGTGGATCCCCTGCAGCCACGGGAGTTGCAAAAATGAGACCTAACTCATCTGGTTCTATAGCCACGGCTCCTGCTGGAGGTGTGATGACTGACCGGTGGATTCAAGTACGAGCTTTACTTGGCAATCTCTGTTTCTTACTTTGCATGTTCATTCATTACTATTTGCTCCATTTCTAATCCAATATTATGTTCCCGCGTTGTTAAGACCTGCCTTAGTCCTTATGGTCTAACTTTGTTTGCTTCCTTTCACATCCTTTCAAGCAGCTAGAACGTTTTGGATGTGAATTCTGCCGTTTCATGTTTTTGACTAAACTCGCTGTGGGTTCTTGCAGGATGAACGTGAGTTGAAAAGACAGAAGAGGAAGCAATCTAATCGGGAGTCTGCTAGAAGATCAAGGTTACGCAAGCAGGTAGACTGGTTATATGCGTTAGTCAACCAATGGTTCTAGAATTTATTTCCTTAGCATATGAAGTATTAATACAGCTTGAATAAAAGCTTAACATCTGTAGCTTGTATTTTGTGTTTCCCTAGGCTGAGTGTGAAGAGCTACAAGCCAGAGTGCAGAGCTTGGCGAACGAAAACCGTGATCTTAGAGAGGAACTAAAGAAGCTTTCTGATGAATGTGAGAAGCTTACATCAGAAAATAGTTCTATTAAGGTATAGAACAGCTTCGCCTTTTCGTTACTGGAGATCTCGTCCTTTTATTATTAATGCTCGTCTTTCAGTTTACTCGCTTACCTGCTTCCTTGCTGTTGTTGATTCAAATATCATTTGTTAGATGTGTTACAATCACTACTTTCTCAGTTCAAATTTTTGAATGTGTTATCGACAAATATGTTTTCCTGCTTCTATAACAGGACGAGCTGACCCGGATATGCGGACCTGATGCAGTAACGAACCTCGAGCAAGACAACCCCTCTTTGATTCTTCAGTCACAAGATGGTGAGGAGAAGAGTCAATAGAAAACCTACAAGAGATAACTTGCAGCCAGTGCAGTAATTTCTTGGTATCCTGGGACATTCTTTTTACCATAGATTTGCTTTAGTTGAGCAATAGGGCATTTATTTTCCTTGCTAATCTATACCCATAACCCTTCTTAACTGTAATGTCTATTTTATAACCAGAAAAGAAAGTTTTAACCGGAGTTCGAGTTGCTATATTATTTGTAGTTTATTGGGACAAAAAAATAATTGGCGATTGATTCCGCAACTATTCATAACTTGATAACATTTTCATGTAGTACTTTTATTTAGAACACAGGATGTATTATCTAATATTTTCTACGTCATATCTTCGGCGGCATTAAAGGCCATATTCATTAATATACAGCTATTGACCGGGGAAAAGATTAGGTATTAGTCGTCATTATCGGGCTTGGATTCGAGATCATTCTTGCTTGTCCCTTTATTGTAGCACGGTTCAAGAGTCGGTCTGTGCCCGACAGGGCCAACCGAGTCTTGGCCTGTGACATAGCCCTCTCAGTACACCTGGTTCTGCGGCAGCCCTCAAATATGGGTCGAAGGGCTTATTAGTCAGACGTTTTAGCATTAAACAATGGCAGATTGAATCACCACAGGGGTTGCAGGAGGAGATTCAGCAAAAAGAGAAGAATCTATGGGCTCTGATGTTATGAGGGGATTCAACTTGCCTCGGAACAGATGGCAGATTGTAGGAAAATGCAGCAACAAAAGCATGGAAAGACAAAGCATGGTTGCCTTGACTCTCTATTTTTTATCGGTGTCTAACACATATTTAAATAAAAGTATATGATCAACGCATATCCGAATAAAGATCAGAGATATGATTGAAAATAAAAGAAAATTTGATCATATTTGTGTTCAGCACTTATATTTGAATACAAGTAAAACAACAAAAATAATATAGAAGAAATAGCAAACTTGAAAACAAATAAACATCACAGCACCTTCATTTTAACCGTGACTCTTAGCGTCCATGACAAATACAAACATACATAAATGGTATAGGAATTAAAATAGTAGAGGTCAAATGTCGGAGAACGCTTCAACAAGGGGTGAAAGATCCATAAGCTGCAATAATAAGAAGGTCATGCATTATCCAGATTTTCATTCAAATCAATAACAATGCAATTGACATAATTCAAATCGTTCACCATATCAATATTCAATAATTAGAGTTAATCATGCACTTTCCAGATTCAGGAATTTGGAGTTTTCCAATGGAAATTAAATAGATTTTCAGGTTTTGCATAGCAATTTTTTTTGGCTTTATTTTGTTAATAATTGAGCAATTGACATAAAAACGAATACTTTGGAGTTAATGATGTTTATGAACAGGAATATATATATATATATATAGATAGATAGATAGATATTTTATCATTGAGCTTAATTCTGTCGGATTTGTAAGCTTGTTGGATTCTATAAAACATGTTAAAATTAATTTTATAACATTATATAATTAAATTTAAATAAAAATTTATATTCCTATTTATAATATTTATTGATTAAATTTAAAATTATGGACATAATAATGTTTATAATATTTTCTAATTAAATTTAAAAAATAAACAAATAAAAGATTTGTTTTTATTAATTATTATATTGGTTTTGTTAAAAGAATCAAATCATACCTGAATTTTTAAGATTCGGATAAATACGTTGGATGTGGATTTCTAAGCTTTATTAAATACCAAAATTTTGAAATAATTAAGTGCATAATAA
The DNA here is from genome assembly GCA_029448705.1 of Adansonia digitata. Taxonomy (NCBI): domain Eukaryota; kingdom Viridiplantae; phylum Streptophyta; class Magnoliopsida; order Malvales; family Malvaceae; genus Adansonia; species Adansonia digitata. Next base: position 14,705 of record JAQSVH010178335.1, read on the forward strand.
TATACTATACTATTATAACTTTAGTTCATACTTTTAAGTACTATTGCTTTACTATATAAATATCATTGCATATGTATGTCCATAATATATATATGTCCATAATATATATATATATATACATATATACACTTTACATGTAAGAGCATATAATTGCCTCTATAGTAGTGATCTAACATAATTTTAAAACGAAACTATATAATTTCCAAAGAGCGAATATAGGAGAAGTTATCTCATTCATTTTTAGTGCAATTTTTAAATTTTATGAATAAAATTAGTAAAATGACACATAATTTTTTTAAGATTTATTAAAAAAATAATAAAAATATAGAATATGTAACTATCTTTTAACCTTGCTATGAAGTTAAAAAGAAATTTCATTTTCAAGGTATCAAAAAACAAACTCTAAAAATATAATCTTTGTATATCAAAATATTTTTTATAATTTCTTTAAAAATATGAAAAGTTTTGTCCATTTTCTTATGACAATAGTTTACATAAAAATCTCAAAAATGTTATATTTGTATTAGTATGGAACTATGAATCTGGCCATAAAATGTTATTCAATATATATATATGATTTTTTTTTCATATAAAATTTTTCTTATTACTACAAAATAAGTATTATTATACAAAAATATTAGTTTTTATTGTTGTGTCAAAACATGAGAAAAAAGTAACCAAACAATCAAAGTTACCTCTACAAATCAAGGATGATTATATCATATGTATGAGATAGCTCTCATTTTAGTTTCTTAATAATCAAAATAATGAAAATATTGTTATGTTCAACATTTGCTAAGATTTAAGATCCAATATAAAATTAGGTACATATTTAACGTCAAAAAGTTAA
>JAQSVH010178366.1:0-20269 GCA_029448705.1 Adansonia digitata
GACTCCCCGCGAACACAAGAACAAAATAGTAGAAAAAAACATGGTTAAATTATAATTATAATTTTTTATTAATAATTATTTTTTTTGAAATAATTTTTTTACTTTTATTTTTTGTAAAAATTATAACTTTATGTTACTTTTTTAAAATTTTCCTTTTCGCCCGGTTTCCCTATCACCCATAATTTTTAATTTTTAAAATCAACAGTTAAGATTAAAATTTTATATCCAAAAGCTTATTTTATATTAAGCTGACAAGAAGCGTATAATAAAAATCGTATTTTAGAATTTTCCCTAGACTGCTGTTGCTGTTCTCTTTCTGCCTTTATTGACAATTTATACACAAATTAAAAAAACAAAAAAAAAAAAAATCGAGGATTCATTTTCACGAAAACAAGCATGACTTGACGACTTCATGTAATGGCCGACAGTCATGTGCATATTTTAAATGTAACTAGAAAAACTATGTTGTTCGATAGTCTTGGTAAGTGAGCAAGAAGATTAGTTTTAACAAGATTGAAAATAAAAAAATGGAGGATAAATTATTGTAACGTATAATGATGGTATTAAAATTATATATAAAATATTTGTTTAAATTTAATTATAGTAATGAGAGTGAAGTAAATGATAGTAAGAAAATAAAATGAGTATTAAAACATTTAGATTAAAATGTTTATATATATAACAAATAATTAAAATTATATTTATATTAAATAATAAAATATATATTTAATTAAATAATAATTATAAAAAATTATTAAATTTAAAAATCATTTAAAAATATATTTATATTCTTTATTTATTTAATTATTTATTTTTAATTAGTTTATGTTAATTATATATTAAAATACATATTTAATAAAAATGGCTATAAAAATAAAGTTTATATATATATTATATTATTTAAAAATATTTTATATTTTTAACTAGAAAACTATAAAAGAAAAAAAAAAAAAGATGAAAGAAACAGAATGGGGGTATATGGGTAAAGTACCTTCCCCACCGGGGTTACTTTTTCCACTAGGGTAAAATGCTCCGGTGGGTAGGAAAAGCAAGGGCCAGTGCAATCACTCACCGCGCCAACCCATAGCCAAACAGTTACAGCAGCCTAATTGGGATCGAAAATGGCCTCAATCGAACTGTATCACGGCTCCGTCTTCCTAAGGGGGTATATGGGTAAAGTACCTTCTCCATCGGAAGGGTACTTTTCCTGCTGGAGCAAAATGCTTCAGTAGGTGGGAAAAGCAAGGGTATGCGGTCTCTCACCGCTTCGGCCTTTCGCTAAACATCTATGACAGCTCGATTGGGGCCGAAATTGGCACCAATTGGACTTTACCACGGCCGTGTTTGATTCCAAACGAAGCTTGAATGATAAATATTTTTTTATTTATGTATGAAAATATAATATATTATTATTTATAGTATTTTCAAAATTTTTATTTGAAGAAATTTTCATTTATAAATATTTTTATTATTCAATTTAATTAACAAATAATAAGTAAGCTGACATATTTTAAAGGTTATTTTCGAATTAATCAGTTTTTATTAGTTTACTTTTTTAGTCAATTATTATTAATTTTAATTAATTAAATCTTTATTTTAAAATTCCAAAATTATTTTTACTAAATTCATTAAATAATTATATAAATTAAAATAACCAGAGTTCGCTAAATGGGTCTGAGAGTCGGTTATGCATGGGGAAGGATTAGCACCTCATAACGTCTTAAATTGATACCATCTAGCCACCTTTTATCTTGGTGTCGGCTTTCTGAGTTTTTAAATCTCATTATTTTTGTATAGTCCTCTTTTGTGGTGCAAAATTAAACAATGAACCTGGGTTTTGGCCATAAATTTGAACTCTCTTATGCGTTTGAAAAATGTGGGAAACATAGTTTTTTTTAATAAAATGAGACCTAGTTTTTGGGGAATCGACTCCATGAAAAAAATATCATTTTTGGTTTAAGGGGTCGATTTCTTTCATAAAGGGCCAGTTATTTTTCTTGATTTTTGTATTTTTTGGCTTAAGAGTTAGTTCCTTTCATGGAACAATCGATTCCTTCGAATAAAAAATATACACATTAGACTATAACTGGATATATATAAATAACTATAATAGTATGTACATATGACTTTAACTAAACGTACATATAATTACATATAGTAAAAATGATATTTTTAGCCAAAGGAGTCGGTTACTTTCATGAAAGGATTGGTTCTCTTTCTTGTTTTGTGTATTTTTGACTTAAAAGGCGATTCCTTCTAACAAAAGAATATGTGTATGACTGTAACCAAATTTACATGACTATAACAGCTAGATTTGGGAATTATATGGGTTTAGGTTCTTTTGGGTTCAAGCTCATTTGGGTTTGTGTTCTTTTGAGTTCAGATTCATTTCGGATTGGGCCTATTCAAGTTCGAGCTTGTTTGATTTGGGTTTTTTGATTTCAGATTTTTTCGGGTTCAGTTTGTGTTTGGGTTTGAGTAAGTTTTACATCATTTTTTATTTTATGTTAAATATAATCGCTTTTATGTAATTTAATGTTTTAAAAAAATTACTAAAGTATTATTTTTAAGTAATTTTTTGTTATAATATGATATTTTTAATATATTTATATATAATTAATTTGTTATATAAAATTAATTTTTAAATAATTTATTATTACAATATTATATATTACAAATTAATCATATTGATATTTAAAATAATTGATATATTTTGTGTATTTATGTCATTTTTTAATTATTTTTCAATTGTGTTTGCATTGTATAATTATGTTACGTTTGAAATTTTCAATTATGCCACATGTCATCACTCCTCGAGTTCGTATTAATATTACTTTTTATTTCATACTCGTATTAAAGGCATTACATATTTAAATAAATTTCGACATGCTAATAATTCGTTTTATGTAAATTTTGAAACGTTTACATATTCGAATCATGTTATATGATTGCATTTGTATTATAATATATTAATGTAGACACCCTATTTTGCCTAGGTCAATTTTCAAGGCATCAAAGGTTACTATCCGATGTGTTATCAAGGTCATTTTAGCAATCCTAGATCAGCAATCCATCATTGCTAGCTAAGTTGGAGTGCTCGGAAAGCTAAAGGTATGAAAATCTACATCTTTGCATAAATGCATCGATACATAGCTTATATGCATCGAAACAGGCCTTTACGTCACCAGGATTCAAAATTCCGTTGTTTGAATTGTTAAAAAAGTCAGAATGTATCGATACACGTGCTAATTCTAGCAATACAGGGTTATGTCATAGCTAAATTTTGATTTTTAGTCAAAATATATCGATACAAAAGTGATTGTATCGACAAATCCTACTAGGTATTAAATCAATCTTCATTGTATTGATATATTCTGGGTTTTCTACCTAGATGTATCAATACGATATGCAATGTATCAATATATCTTGTGTATTTTGCCTAGTTTGCGGCATTTTTCAGCCCTTGGCCCCAATGCATTAAAACATGAATTTGGTGACTTTGGCTCCGAAAATCATTCAATATTAGATATAACTTCCTAAAAATTATATAGACTTCATTTTTGGGCTTTAAGCATTGGATTATAACATCTTTGAATGGTTTATTAAGTTTTTTACAAGGAAATTTTGTGCTAAATGTGGATTGATGAAAGGCAAGCTTGATTTTATTCACCATATCAGATCATGCATAGTTTGTTATTACTGTCGGAGCTGTTCCTTAACCAATAAAATGTTGAAAGGTTGCTCCTTAGTACAATAAGTCACCATATTGTTCACCCTAAATATCCTAAATGCCTTACTCTTTGCTAGGTTATGATGGCTAAGATTAAATCCTATATAAGATTCATGATGTACTCAGCAATGAAAACTTTTTAGACACATTTACATTAGCCTCCATACTTAGAAAATATTCATTCCCGTAGCTCTTCCCTAGCCTTTTTAAAAATGCTCCTAAATCTCTCCATAACCATTACCCTCCCTTACAAAAACTCTTCCATTGATATAATACCTTCAAGCTCTCAGCCACTTTATCTTACTAAAACCATAGCAAGAAAAGGTAAGAAAATGAGTTATAAGTTCAAAACATTTTCTGCTCAACCTTACCAAAAAGGTCTTCAAAGTTTTTGAGGTATATTTTCCCTTTTTCTCTTTCATTTACTTATTTTTGCATTTTCATCCTTCTAATGACCTTAATATGTTAACTATGACCTTATCTTAGGATTCTTATGCATTTTGTGGCCTTTGATGTAGTAGACATAGGATTTGTGATGCTTTATTGGACCTTCCATCATGTTTGTTCACTCTAATGTGCTTGGTCCATTGTGTTTTAATGCTATCTTGAAATTCTAGCAACCTTTTCTCTTTTGTTCAAGCATATTTATTTCATCTATGGCAATATTCTCGAAGTCATTTCATGCTCATCTTTCCACATATTGTCATCATTTTCATGCTTAAATGTAATATTTACATATTTGAACAAACCTACCATTTTTACTGTCATGAATACCATCTTTAGTTAATCACATGTTCAAAATACTTATTTTTTGCTTGTCAAAAATCTATTTTCCTAAAAACCCTAAGTTAAGGCCATGATACCTAAATAAATGAGGATTAACATAGACTTAAGGTTTTTTGTTCATTGGTCTTTCAATTTTGAGGAAGAATCAAGTTTTTCACATTTAGATTCAAAGTTATTAAGGCCAAGTGTTTTGTTTTCAAAAATAAAATGTTTTTTATTGTTCAAAGTTGTATGTGCCTTAATTATTTTGCTTATAGTATTTGTATTTGTGACATGGTCAATGGGTGTTTCTTCATCCTAAATTACTTCAAGATTGTGTAAAGGAGTTTGTAAAGTCCATGCCACTCATCTTTTTCTATCACATATATTCAGATGTCCATGGTCCGAGTTTAGTCCCATGAAACCCGAAAAAGGGAAAAACTTCCCTTTTTTGCATTGACAGCACAATAATCAAGACTTGAAAAATTATTTTCGAACCCTAAGACATTTGTTATGAATTTTCTAGTATTTTTTCATGAAAGGGCATCAAATTACCTTTCTAATGGCATCTAATTTGCCCTCTGATCATTCCAGATAAAGGAGACATAATTTTTTGAATTAAGGTTGTCTAGAACCCTTAAAGTCAGCCATTTGCATTCTATTTGGGCCATTCTGGCCTTTTTTTTGAATTTTAAAAATATTTTTTCCTAAAAAGCTTGTAAAATTTCGCTTTAAAAAACGTATCATTTGTGATGTAACGATTTCGTATGAATAAGAAATAATTTTTCAAAGTTTGCCACTCCCTTTCCCCTGCATGTGCTATTAATGTCGCACTAAACCCAACTTCAAAAATTATTTCCACTTCAAAGGCAATTTTTCATGATTGTTGGCATCTCTTTTTGATTAAAACCTATCGAGTCATCTTTCCAACGGTACCTCAACAAACCTTTGGAACCTTTGAATTTCTTCGAAATAAAAATAGAAAGGGGGATAGCGTGATGCTGTCCTCAGTTTTTTGTATTAGTCAAAGTTAATTGATTTTTTCGAATCCCACTCCAAGGAATTCGAATGTCTCTATGTGGTCTCGATTATTCCTATTGAGTCAAAAAACATTTGTCAACCTTCAGCTAAGCTTGGATCAAGGCACAAGAATTTTTATATGTTTCATTAATTCAAAATTTTGTCAATTGCTACCTTTTTATCAAAAATTACCTATTTTGTCAAGAATTAGTAAAAAATTCACTTGTCAAAAAGTTGTTGAATTTTTATTAATTTAAGTCTTTTAAACCCATTTGTTTTGAAAATTACCAAAATTTTCATCTATAAGGATACTTTAACCCTTTTTTCAAAGGGATACTCTAAATTTCTTTTTCCTCTCTATTCGTTCTAAACTATTACGAAATTCAAACTTGGTTTTCACACCTTAATTAATCAATGGATCCAAACACATCTCAAAATTGTTGACTTGGTTGTTTCTAGATAACTAATGACAATTATGAGATATATTTTGATCATCCCTCCCCTTTCCCTTTTGCTGTTTCATGCAATTTATTTTATGTGATATTATCTCATTTTATCATCTTACTAACATGTTCCCTTTATGGTGGTCAACTTGATCCATATTTTTAAAATTATTTTTTCAAAAAAGTTATAAAGCAATGTTCCATGTCGATATCTCTCCAGTGCTTGACCAAAATATTCGATTTTCAAAAATTAAATCCAAACAATATTTTAGCGAAAATCCCTACGTTCCTAATTTCTTGGGGACACATATGTGATTTAAATTTTATTTAAAACTCAAATTTACTTTATACAAATTCATGAATTAAATGGGGATTATAATAAAATAATTATTGTGAGATGTTTTGCTTTCGAGTAACGCATTATGACTTAAAAACAAAAGGGAGAAAGGACTCACCTTTGGATTATCCCATGATTTGAACTAGGTGTGATAAAGAAAAAGTCAAGGGGAAGACCGTTAAATGAATTGTTCATCTAATTGGTTTTGAATAGCCATTATGAAATGACCATGACTTGAAGTTGCCACCAATCATTTTTGGCTAGGTATGATCGAATACCTATTAAAATCGATGATTTTGAGTTGCGAAAAAACATGGATTTTAAAACATTGATTTTATGGACTGCATATACTAGAGTTCATTTTTAAAAGGTCTGGGAGTTGGTTATGCATGGGAAAGGATTAGTACCCTCGTTATGCCCAAAATTGGTACCATCTAGCCATAAATTATCGAAGTCTTGGTTTTCCTTAATTTTTTATGTGATGATTATTTTGTGTAATCCCTTTCTTATGAACGCAAACCTTTTAGTATTGAATCTAGGTTTTTATGATAAAAGTTTAATTAACATCTTTCTATGCAACTCAAGAAGGAAAAGAAACATAAATGATTTGGTAAAATGAGGTTTGGATTAATTTAGAAGAGGAAACTTTACGTCAAGCACTAGAGGGATACTAATGTAAAATATTGCCTCAGGTTTAATGAAATTCATTTTTTTAAAAAAATGTGAATGCAAATCATCAAAAAGAGAAATGGGTTACTAAGACATAAAAGAATATAAGCAAAGTTGCATTAAAGATGAATAAATGGAAAAAAAAAGGAAAGACGGTTCGGATGTATCTCGTAACTGACCTCGGTTATTAAAGAATAACTGAATTAAGAATTTTGAGACATGTTTGGATTTGTTGGCTATCTTAGGCGTAAAAAGGTTGATAAAAGGTTCGGGGATACCCAGGGAAGAGAAAACTTAGATTTTTGATGTATTTTTGAAAAGGCAATATCCCCTTGAAAAAAATGGGTTGGAGTAATCCCTCAGAAAAATAAGGTTGGAGTAGTTTTTGAAAATCAAAATTTTTGATTTTTTTTGAAGAAACAAGATTTTAAAATGGAAAGTCAATTTTGTAATAAAAAAGGCAAACTAATTTTGAAAACATTCTTTTGTGTTTTTAATCCGAGCCTAAAGAGACCTATGTCGTAACTTATGACATCATGAAGAAAACCACTGAATGCATTTCGAGTCATTTGAATGACTAGAAAAAATGGTTTGAAAAATTTTAATTAAATTTTCTCAAATTCAGCAAAAACAAGGGATAACATCACGATGTCCACTTTTCGAAATTATTTTGGTTTGGTCCAATGTCTTCTAATGACAAACGACATACCTTTGGAAAGGTAACTCGATAGGAATTAATGTAAAAATATTCCAAAAATACTAGAAAATTACTTTCTAGGCAACATCAATTTTTGATACTAGGTTTGAGTCAGCATTGAAAGTAAGTGCTAGAAAAGATAGTAGTTAACTTTTTGAAAATTGTTTCAGACTCATTTAGAATTGTTAAATCGCAAAAGATATCCTTTTAGAAAGGAAATTTTGTAAAATTTTCATGAAAAAAATGTTTAAAGAATCCAGATAAATCATTTGATGGGCTAGAATAACCCAAACAAAAAGTGAATTGCTGATTCTAGGGGTTCCAAACAACAACTGCTTGAAAAATCATAAATTCTACAACCCGAATGATCTGGAGGCAAACAAGGGATCACTGTAAAGGTAATTCAAAGCCCTTTCTAAGAAAAATGCTAGAAAATTCCAAAAAAAAATCACTTGGAGTTCGAAAATAATTTTTTCAAATATGAAACACTGTACTGCCAATACCAAAATGCGATTTTTTTGGGTTAAAGTCTTTTATGGCCACGTGGTAAAATGTTAGACATACAAACATCTAATCACGAGTTTCGTGGTAGTGAAGTAACAGACCAATCTAGCCCCTATAGAGTAGGATGCCAAACCATTCGATATCCACACCGATACTAATGATAGGCTCAAAACAAGGCTTAAGCTAGATATTTAAAACCATTTTTATTTTAGATTAAAACAGAATTTTTTTGGCCTAATGAGGCTATGATTCCAAATATTTGTTCTTGATATATCCCAAGATTAAGAACCTATTTATTGAAGACATTAAATCCATGCTAATCCTTATTAATTGAGGTTAGTATAGACCTAACTTGGGCTTTTCCTAGGAAAAATATTTTTGCAAGCATCATAGAGGTATTTCAATAAAAATATGATAAATTAAACTAAACAGAAATGTCAAACATGAGCAACAATTCAAAATAGCAAGCTATCCATGCACTTCAATTGTGAAAATGCATCCCAAGGTATGGTCAAGATCAAAATATGCTAGGCTGAGCATTCATACATAAAAAGAGCATGTTAAAATGAAGAAAAACATAGAATGCAAGAGCAAGTGTTATTTTAATGTCAACAAGAAATATGACATTCTAGTTCATCAAAACACCATTGAAGCACTAAGAAAGTTATCAAAATCCTAAAGCTACCATAAATAAGGCCACAACAATGCTCGAAAGCTTAGTAGGGTCATGGAAACATGGAGGTTCACTAAAATGATGATAATAAAGAGAAACAAAAAATAGAAGGAAGAAAAGATGGAAAAGATACCCAAATGGAAGCTAAAACTTCTAACTATATCGTTAAATAGCAATCCAATCATTTTCTTTGCTATAGATTAACAAGAAAAGAATGAAAAGAAAGAGCTTTTGGTTATGGCGGTTATGATGAATAGTTTTTAGGGTAGAGATAAAGGGAAATGAAAGGTTTTGAACAGGTTTTCAAAAGGTTGAAAAGAAAGCTATGTGAATGAAGTTTTTGGAAGAATGTGAGGTTTTTTTTAATGGCTGATGTAAAATGTCCTTCTCTCAGATGAGTAAAAATTAGATTATATAGTGGATGATTTTAACCACTAAGATGAACTAGTAATGAGGGCATATTAGACTTTTGGCTTATATAATATGATGACTTATTGTGCCAAGGTGAAACCTTTCAACATTTGATTAGTTAATCTTGATTCTTGCTAGCAAAGAAAACCATGCATTAACTAATCAAATGAGTAATCTCTAGTTTGTCCTTCATAAAATCAAATTTTTCATGAAATACCCTTATGCCAAACTTAATGGGCTTTTCCAAAATGTGTCAATCCAATGTTCAGAGCCCAAAAATTAAATCCACATGATTTGTGAAGCTATGTCTAATATTATATGCCTTTTGAAGCCAACATTGTGACTAAATTTGAGTTTTGAAGTCATGATATGAAGAGAGGAAAAATGTCTCAAATTAGGCTAAAATAGCCTTCTGCATCGATACATTAAACTTTATATTGATACATTGAGCAAAAAAAACACAGACTGTATTGATACTTTGGATTTGATATTGATACAAAGCATGGTGCATTGATACTAGCAAGCCTGTATTGATACCAAGCTTATTGTATCAATACATACACTATTGTATCAATACTTGTTGGTAAAAAATCATGATTTTAGCTTCAACATAACTTTGTATCGATACAAACATCCTTATTATTGATACCACTCTTCAAGCATTGATTCCATGCCCTTTGGTATTGATAAATTAGCAAGAATTTGAATGACGTGAAGCCTTATATCAATACCTTATGCCTATATATCGAGACATCCATAAAAAAGCATATTTTTCTTACCTTTGACTCTCTTAAGTCTTTACCTTAGTCGAGAATGGTGGGAACTTAACTTGTGCTTCTTCGAATGACCTTTGTGGTGCCTCAGATAATGACTTTTGACACTTCAAATGCTGTTCCAGATAAAATAAGGCATCATAGTTATCCCTCTTTGGTCGTTACTAAGCATCAAGAACAGGCCAAAGACAAATAGATATTATTGTATTTGGGGTAAAACATTACCTCATGAATGCCTATAGGAAAATGGAGATCTACTTAGTATTACGTTGAGATAGGAAGAATATGTTAGCAGTAGTCCTAACTGATAAGAAAATTTTAATGAGTTTTGTAGGGTTTGACCTCTCCACTAGATTTGTAGTTTTCTAGATCCAACCCCCCAAACAGGCGCCAGCTAATGTGGGCTTTAACTCAATAGGCATCTAGCTCTTTATGGGCTAAGGTAGGTATGAGTCTAGCTCTCTGTGGACTGGCTTGGTAAGCATCCAACTTTTTATGGATTAAGATAGTTAGGTATCTAGCTTTTTGTGGACTAAGGTAGGTAAGCATTTTTATGGATTGAGGTAGGTACATGTCCTACTTTTTGTGGACTAAGGTAGGTAGATGTCCAGTTCTTTATGGATGAAAAGGGAAAGACATCCAGCTCTTTGTAGACTAAAAAGAAAAAAGTTATCTAGCTCTTCATAGACTAAAAGGAAATAGCATCCAGTTCTTCAGAGAGTAAAAGGAAAAAAGGCATCCAGCTCTTCCTGGACTAAAAGAAAAAAGGTATTCAACTCCTCGTGGACTAAAAGGAAAAGAATGTATCCAACTCTTTGTGGATTAAAAGAAAAAAAGGGCATCCAACTTTTTATGGATTAAAAGAAAAAAGGCATTCAGCTCTTTGTGGACTAAAAGAAAAAATGCATCAGCTCTCATGGACTTAAAAACAAAAAGGCTTCCTATTCTTTATAGACTAAAAGACATGAGTTTAGGTACCTTTCTTGGATGACTTTTTGATTTGTGAGCTAATAATGTTGGGAATTCTTACTTAGAGCCTTTCTAGGCTTTTCAAAAAAAGGAATTTATACCTAAAGTTCTTTATTAGTTTAACTTTTTGTAAGCAGGAGTTTGCACTTGAAGGATTTCAATTGTTATATAAGTGTATAAAGATGTATATGCACGTTTAAGTGATGCAAAAGTGATGTTTTAATGCCTAATATGGCAACTGGCTTTTGAGTTTTGAATTGGTTTCCATTTTAAAGTTTCATTAGGTGTTTTTTGCTTTAAGGTCCACCAACTCTACTCTCAATGTTTAAAAGGTTTTTTTAATGATTGAGGTTATTTTTGAAAGTTAAGGTGACTCATGATGCCTTGGAAGGTTCTTGAGTCTGATTAACTCATATGAGGGGGTTCACAAACTTGGCGAGATGGTTTTTGACATACCTTGAAGTATGCATCTGATAGTCTAAACTGACTAATAGGAATATGGTTTTAGGTCAAGGATCATTGATTTGGCTTTACTTTTTGACTAAGGTTTATTGAGGGACACCTTTAATTATGTTTTTCAATTAAGGAAAGTTTGAATGGTAAGTCTGGTTATAGTTCCAAAAGCTATTCTTGGCTCTTTGAACCTGAGAAGATTTTCCTATAAAGTTTCATTTTTTGGAAGTAATACTAAAAAAAAAAAAAATCCTATTATCAATTTTGTACAATCTATCAAGCATTATCCATTATCGAAACAAGCATGATGCAATATGGTATGCAAGTATGAAAAAAAAAATTTAGTAAATGAAATCGTTGTATTTCATTTTTGGAACAAAAGGAATGCAATTCATTAAACATTCTGAGAGGTACAAAGAAAGTTGAAGATTAACTTTTTTAGGTAATCGATCTTTTTTATGCAAATGACATAAGTCTTCTACTGAATACTTTTGAAGACTTATCTCATATAACCAACTTTTTTGGTGTCAGTCATTTTTCTAAGAACCTCTGGGATTGCCACATGGTAATTGCCTTTAAGCTAAGGTCAACACTGTCATTTTCTTTTAGGATCGGGTAGAAGTGGGTTTGGTTAACTTAAGATAGGATAAAGAGGTTGGGCCAAAATTTGGTATTTTGATGGAGGATGGTTCTATTAAGTTAGTGTTAGCCTTGATTAGGTTCAGATAAGGGTAAAGTTTGGTTACTTAAGTCACCCTTTTAAAGATAAGGATGCCTTTATAGGTTTTCATTCGAAAAACCTTCTCAGGCATAATACTACTTAATAGAATTAAAGTTGATGAGGTTGGGAAGGTTGTTGGCATCCATCTCAGTTGAAATCAACACTCCATCAAAGAAAACTCGCTTAACCAAATAGGGACTTCCTACTTTAGGGTCCATTTTCCTCGAGTATCTTTATAAATTAGGAGGATCTTTCTAAGTAATAAGTCTCCTTCCCAAAATTGATAAAGATGAATTTTTTTGTTATGAGCTCTCATAATATGCTTCTGATACATCTATCTATGATAGATAGCTTTCACCCTCTTCTCATCGATGTGCTTAAGTTACTCATGTCAGTTCTTGACCAATTTAGCTTCTTCAACCTTTGATTCCATCAAGACCTTGAGTCAAGGGAACTTTAATAGGCAAGACTACCTCTATCCCGTAATTTAGAGAAAATGGGATAGCTTTAGTGGAAGTCCAAATTTCTATGCGATAGGCATGTAGTGTGAAGGGTAGCTTCTCGTGCTAATCTTCGTAAGTTTTAGCCATTTTCTCAATTATTTTCTTAATGTTTTTATTGGCAACTTTGATTGCCTTATTCCATTTTGGACATATGGCACTGAATTATGGTGCTTGATCTTGATCTAGGAGTAAATTGTTTCCATCATTTTATTGTTTAAGTTGCATGCTTTATTTATGATGATCTGTTTGGGGAGTCTATATCAGCAAATGACATCTTGTTTCACAGAGTTGGACACAATAAATCTAATAACGTTGGAATATGAGGTTGCTTCTACCAATTTGATGAAATAATCGATGGCAACAAAAATGAAGTGATGCCCATTCAAAGCTTTATGAATAATGGGTCTAATCATATACATGCCCCATATAAAGAAAGGCCACAGAGCCATTATGACATGTAAAAGTGAATGTGGGATGTGGATTTTGTTCATATAGGCTTAGCATAGATTTGGTAATTATGGCATTTCTGGGCATAGTCAATGTGACCTTTTTGAAGTGTCAACCAGTAATGTCTAAACCTTATGACTTGTTTTGCCATTTTGTGTCTGTTAGCATGAGTACCATAAATTTCTTGATGGACTTCTTCCAGAATTTTCTTAGCTTTAGGAGTGTCTACACATCAGAGTGATGTTTGATCTCACCTTTTCTTGTATAAGACTTATTCATCAAAATGAAACTTGTAAACATTCTTTAGATAGTTTGCTTGTCATTTTCTGTAGCATGCTCTAGGTATTGTTAGTCTCTAATGGAATAAAAAATATCATGGTACCATAGTAGCCAATCCCTTTTTTCTTCTATGCTATGGCAGTAGGTGGAAGCTTCATGAATACTCATCTGGATAGGTGTGACTTTGGACTCCCAGATTACCTCAAACATAAAGGACATGGTTGCCAAAGCATCTGCCACTTGGTTGTCTTTCCGAGATAAATGCTAAAAGTTGATCTTTTCGAATTGTTGTTTTAGTTTATTGATTAGCCTCTTGTATTGGAATAGCTCAGCATATTGTGTTTCTTGTTCTTTTCAGAGTTGATAAATTACAAAGGTGGACTTGTAAAGTTCTAATGCCCTTCTCAATTGCCACCCAAAGCCCAATAGATATGCCTCGTATTTGGTGATATTATTAGTGCAGTAAAAGTTTAGTTTGGTGGTAAAGGGATAATAATCTCTGTTTGGTGAGATTAAAATAGACCAACTTCATGTCCTAATGCATTTGAAGCTCTATTGAAATATATTTTCCAAGTTTGGCTACAATTGATACCATCTTCTACTTTGGATATGCAAATTAAATCCTCATCTGGGAATTTGAAATCTAATGGTTCATACTCTTCTTAGGCTCAACTTACCAAGAACTCAACTGCTGCACTACCTTTGATGGCTTTCTATGTCACATAAATGATGTCATATTCAGAGAGCAAGATTTGCTACGAGGCCAACTTTCTTGACAAAGCAGAAGACTTGCATAGGTGTTTGATAGGGTCTAGTTTGGCAGTTAGCCATATGGTGTGATCTAACATGTATTACCTTAACCTCTGAGCAGTCTAAGCCAGAGCACAACATAACTTCTCGATTACAGAGTAGTTATTTTCATACTTTGTAAATTTCTTGCTTAAATAGTAGATAACTTATTCTTTCTTTCCCAACTTATTATGTTAACCCAGTACATAGCCTATGGACTTGTCAAAGATTGATAAATATAAGATTAGTGGTCAATTAGGCATCAGTGCTACAAGTATTGGCGGGCTCGATAGGTAACATGTCACTTTGTCAAAAGCTTGTTGGCATTCATCACTATTCATAAGGGTTCTATTTTTAAAGTAGGTGGAAGATTGGATCATACTTGTCAGTAAGTTGGGATATGAATCTAGCCATATAGTTGAGTCTCTCAAGGAATTTTTTTACTTTTTTTTAGTAAAAGGTGGTGGAAGGTTTTGGATAGCCTTTACCTTGTTAGGATTAACCTTAATTCCTAGTTCACTCACGATAAAGCCTAGTAGCTTGCCAAAGGTAACACTGAAGGTGCACCTAGTAGGTTTAGTTTGAATTGATATTTATGCAGTTGTTTAAAGAGTTTGTGGAGGTTAACAACATGCTCAATCCTTTTTGAGGATTTGGCAATCATATCATCCACATAAACCCATATTTCTTTGCTTATAAGGTTATAAAATAATGTCATCATTACCCTTTGGTAAGTTACCCTGATGTTCTTAAGTCTGAAAGGCATAACCTTATGGTAAAAGATACCCTACATAGTCACAAAAACGGTATTTTCCATGTTTTTGGGTGCCATTTTAATCTGATTGTAGCTCAAAAATCCATCCATAAAGGAAAATAAGGATCTTTTAGTGGTGTTGTCTATTAAGGCATTGACATAAAGCAAAAGGAAACTATCTTAAGGACTAGCTCGATTTAAGTCTCTGTAATCTACACACATTCACACCATACTATTATTTTTAAGAAACTGGGACAATATCAGCTACCTATTTAGGATACTTGGCTACTTTAAGAAATCATGCGTCAAATTGCTTCTTTACTTTTTCTTTAGTCTTTATAAGCATCTCTGATTTCATTCTCCTAAAATTTTGTTGTACAGGTTTGCACCTAGGTTTTAAGGGAAATTTGTGAACCACTAAGTTGGTGTTTAACACAAGCATGTCTTGTTAGGACCAAATCGAAGTATTCATGGAGAAGTTTGATTAATTTGGCTCGAGTTGATGGTATATAAAGGTTCTTATGTTAACCTCCTACTGATTTTCCTCCATCACAAGGTTTGCAATTTTAATAGGCTTTTCATAGGGCACGACTATTCTTGTTCAATTAATCCTAATAAATCAGGTGACACGGTGCTTTCCTCAAAATCCCTATTAGATATGACCCTATCGGTGTAGATTGGTTGCTTGAAATTGATTTTAGGAGTCTTAATATGAACATTCATGTCATTTTCATGCTTAAAAATATTTAAAAAATATATAGGTGGAAAAAAATACAAAAAGAAAAAAGAAAGTCTAAGGATTTGACCAAAAAATGAAAATAGATAAAAGAAATGGAATGCAAAATGCTCAATTATTTTTATTAATAATGCTGGACAAAAGTACACCTGTACAAAGGATCCTATAATGCTTTTTGGGCAAAAGCATATAGGTTTGGTTCGTTGCATTACTTAAATTAAATAGTACAAGAATCTTTGTTCCAGGCTAAATACTTTGAACGAATCCTAGAGTACACAGACTAGTCTTATGGCCTATTATTAAAGTTTTTAGCTTATCAGTTGCATTGATAAATAAGGCTCTAAATACCTCACTCAAAATAACCATTACATTACTAGAGCTAATAGTTCCCCCTTGATTCGATTGATATGTCCTCCTAAACGATCTCATAGCGGCAGTAGCATAATTTGCTTTTATTCTAAATTTTAACCTTTCGGACGGGCCATTCTCTTTTCTAGTGCTTTTTGAGCTTGTTTCTTCTATTGATAGGCATTAGGTTTGAATCCTAGACTTCTCTTATCAGTTTGATAAGTGACTTTCAAAGCTTTAGAGATCCCTTATAGATGCTTTCCTAAGCTCTTCCTAGCTTGGGCACCATTACTAACTATCAACTAGAGACTCACGTAGGTGCTTTTGACAAATAAGGCTTAACCATAGGCAAACCTTTATTGACTATCATCGGGCTCAATCTTTCTCTCCGTCAATGCTAACAACTTTGTTCCATATGATAAATTTTAACTTCTAATGCAATGAAGATAGTATTGCCCCCGTAGAATGGATCCAAGGTTTCTCCAACAAGTAATTGTATAAGGAACAATGTTTATCATATGAAAATCCACTTCATATGTGCATGACCCAATCTGAAGTGGGATAGTGATGTTCTCAACAACCTCTGTACATGTTCCATTAAATGCTTGTACCATGTGCAGATATGCTTGATATAAGAAATGTCTATATGAAATTTGTTAAGCACATCAAAGGATTACGTTTATGGCCAACTCGTTATCGATCAGAACTTTTGATAGCATGCTTCCTTTACAATAGGTGATGATATGGGGAACTTTGTAGTTCCCCTTACCTCCATGGAGTATTTCATCATCACTAAAAAATATGTAATTAGTCGCAGTAATATTACTCACTAAATGATCCAATTGGCCTATCGAAATGTGAGATGAGACATAAACTTTATTTAAAACGTTGAGTAGAGCTTTAGTATGAGTTTTGGAACTTAAGAGCAACAATAGCACAGATATCTTAGTAGGTTGCTTGTTTAGCTGATCAACAATGCTATATTCACTATGCTTGATGAATTTAAGAAATTTCATAGTGTCTTTCTTACTTACTAATTTTTTCACTTCTGATTGTTTCCTTATTGCTTTCGATTTTTGAATTACTGAAGGAGCATTTTTTATTGTCTTGACTTCAAATGTAGCTAGGGCATAGCATCTATCACTGTGAGTTAGATGGCTTACTCCCATGAGGTAATGGCCGTTATTTGTTGGTTAGATTCCTCGATCATCATTAATCTACTGTCCTATTTCCATAGTATTGCTTTATCCTCTTTATATAGGAAAGGAGATGGGAGCTAAAAAATCATCGTTAGGATAGGTTGCATAGGCATGATTTTGGTATCTGGCTGATTAATAGATATAATCGATGGCCTTCCGACTCTATAAAAGGCGACCTTCGTATTCTTTTTTGTAGCATTGATTAAAACATCTATGTCTTCCTCCCGTTCTTCAAAGAACATAATTTTTGAATGATCCATCATCCCTTAGACCAATCTTAAGAATCCTGAATAGCATTGCAAAATATGCCTTTGTCCACAATAGCAATAACAAGATCTGGCAAGCTCTTCATCTTGATATCAACTTACGAACCCGACCTTTGTGAATGCCTCTTGTACATTGGTTATTAACCTTTTAATCTCTTTAACATTTTTCTTGACAACAATAATTCCCATTGATCACAACATTTACTTTCAGTTCTACATTGTTTAGGAGTGGATTAGCTCCAAAATTATGTTTTTCCTTTTGTTGGATTTTTATCATGCCCTTTTTAATAGGCCTTGAACTTTTCTCTTAAAGTAAGTGCAATTTTCAAAGTTGACCTTATGCTCCAACATGGTACTCGTAATAGGCATTCTCATCATACCATTTAGGATAAGAAGCAACCTTGGAGTTATAAATACTGGAGCTACAATTGACTAGCCAATAAGTGAGCATAGACCTATTTATAAGAATAAAAAAACCAATCGAAATTTTTTCTTTCAAAAGGGGCTGATTGATAGTTTGGTGCTAAGTGTTACTTTGGTTGTGAGAGGAAGTATTTTGGGAGAATTTTAACCTTGGTTTGATGAAAGATTCATGGTGGGATTGAATTTATTAGAGTATATTGGTTATGGTACTAGGGAGTAGGGGTTTGAAGCTTGGATATGCCATGCCAGGGAAATACATGCTTAGTATTAAATAAGGATTTTGGGTGATCTTGGCTAGGTTCTTAGTAACAGCATTCACTTCCTTATCTTTGCATTTGGTAGATAGATTTCTTAGTAGAACTAGAGGATTCCACTTCTAACATCTTGCAGGCCTTTAGGGTGTTGTTAATCATTTCTTCAGATGTCACCATATCAGCAAAATTCTTCGTACCATCCCCTCTAACTTCTCATAGTGAAGAACCCTTAGAATGCTGACAAACATGACTATCATTTCTTTTTTGGTTAGTGAAGGGTGAACTTGGGCTGCCTTTTCCCACCACTTTTAGGCATACTACTTGAAGTTTTTCGTAGCTTTCTTTTCCATGTTAAATAGAGAAAGATAATCCAGAGCCTAATCAGATACATGCTTATACTAATTAAGGAAAACTTGAGCCAAATTCGTCCATGATTTAATTTTAATTGGGTCAAGCTTTATTTACCATCATGTAGCTATTCCAATTAAGCTATCTTGAAAATAGTGTATTAATAGTTTTTCTTTGTCTTCATGCTTAGCCATCTTCCAGTAGTACATACAAATACATGCAGTAGGGTCTTTAATCCTATTGTATTTATGAAACTCTAATACTTTGAACTTGAGTGGGATAACAAGTTTAGAAATCAAGCCTAAGGATTTGGCATCCATAATTTCAAACTTATCACTCCTTTCTATAGCTTTGAGGCATTTCTCTAATAAGCTATACTTAATTTCATTTTCAACAGCCTTAGCATACTTTAAACTGATTGTTTTTTGTTATTTTATCTGTTGGTGACAATCCTATATTCATGCCATGATATCTTTGAGCCAGATATGTGCTATCGTAGGGTTTATATAGATGAATGGTTGAGCAAGTGAGATTGGTGCTATTGGGGGTAACTATTCTTAGGATGCTTCTTTAAGAGTGTGAGTGACCTCAATTCCTTCATTCGGATTAACCTCAGGATTGGCTAGTTCCTTACCCTTATCAATTGTATTTGTTTACCCTTTATCCTTTAGGGCAGTAGCAAGTAGTTTTGTTAATTCAGCAACTTGATTTTGTAATTCATTAGTCTTATGAAGCATTTGCTCCTAAGCTTCTCGATGCATAAGTAAAACTTCTCAATGCGAGTTTGGTGATCGTTCTCCATTGCCTTTTGATGTAAATGGTATTTGTAGACATCTTATTTTGTCCAGGCTAATTTTTTTAAGCAACCGGGCTAATTTTCCACGATCCAAGCATTTTTGACTCATCCACCATTTATCAAAAACTCAATTTTAACTCATTTATTTGTATAAAAAAAGATCAAAACCCATGTCAAATTATGAATTTGGACTTTTGAATTAATCAAAACATTTTTTTTGAAGTCTAAATTAGATAAAAAATGTCTATGTCACATGATCACACTACTCCCTAGTTTTTTGACTAAGATCACCATCAGCCACCCTATTTGCTAGAAAATCATTTTAGCATTTAAACCAGCTGCCCTATACCCATCACATTGGCAGCAAGTTGCTCCCTATAGTCGCCTTATAGCCACCAAGCTGACACCACTTTGCCCCCTTGAGAAATGACCAAAAACACCTCCAAATTGGCTCCAAAATGCTAGTATAAATAGATCACTTCTATCTTAGTTGAAAAAGGTTAGATTCCAGCTAAAAAAACCATTCCTACACTAAGAAAACTAGAATCCCATAGCTCTTCAGCCACCACCCAAAAACATCCCTAAAATACTCATTCCCCAACCATTACACATTGTAGAAATCACCCTCATCCATACCAAAACCAAAGCCTCATTATTTCTCTCCTTTTCTTGCTTATTAACAACAAGGAAAGGAAGAAAATTCAAGCCATCTCTACTGCTCTAATTATTTGGCCAAGAAGTGAAGTTTTGTTGGTATAACTTCTCACTTTTTCACTTTTATTTTTTGTTTTTTAGCATCTTCATCCTTTTAGTGAGCTATCCATGTTTCCATCACCTTTTTAGGATTATCATGCATTATTGTGGCTTTTGATTGTGGTAGTTTAAGATTTGGATGCCTTAACGCCTCTTTGATGTGTAAAATGCCTCATTTCATCCTTATTATTTTGATAGCTCTTGCTCAT
>JAQSVH010178387.1:2414-17868 GCA_029448705.1 Adansonia digitata
AAATTTTTTTTCATCAAGATGAAATGAAATGCAAAATCACTTATAATCAATATTATCTGTTTCATATAACAATTATAAGGTTACTTTCTCTCAAAATTATATTTATTTTATATTATAAATTTTTATTTTTTCAAACTAATATTCATTTTATCAAATTCAAAAAGTAAATTTAGTGCTTTCTTTAAAATTTTTTAAATGTTTAATATATATATATATGTAGATAACAAAACTATTTATTTTCTCTAATTATGATTTTAATCGATTTAGTGTTTCAATTTTTTTGACATAATTTATACCATTAATAATAGTTTACTTATCAATAAAAATATTTGTTAATATTTTAATTTAGTTATACCTAAGTATAAGGTAAACAAAATATTTACTAATACACTATAGTAGAAAAAGTTTATTCTCAACAAAAGCAGTCCATCTGAAATAATTCAATATTTTCGACGAAATACGATTACGTTAGACAAATTTTCCACCAGATATAGCGAAGAGTATTTCTGACGAAAATTCAATCGGACATTATCATATTTCACAAGAAATGCTTTTGATGTGATATTTTTCATACGTGTCAAAACAATTCCAACTGAATTAGACATATTTCCGACGGAATATTTCCTAGAAAAAATAAATATTATTTATTTTTAATTAAAAATATCTCATAAATCTAATCTGTCGGAAAAATATTTTTGATACAAAATTGATCAGAAAATTAACCAAACATTCCGTCAAAATAATATTTCTAACAAAAATTTCTTGGAAACCCAAAGTGTTAGGAGAATTTGTAAGTAATATTATTTCCAACCGAATTTTCGATCAAATATTGGTTCTGACGAAAAAGTCCGTCGAAAGTAGTATTTTCGATTGCTTTTGTTTGACTTTTTGTGTTTCCAAAGAAATTAGGTCAGAAATAGTATTATTGATCGAATGTTTCCAATGTTTTCGATGGAAATAAAATTATCTGAGGGAAAATTTACATTGAAACTATTTCTGATGGAAATTTTTGTCAGAAATAGTTAAAATTTAGTAAAAAAATTATACTATTATGAATGTTATTTTGGACACTTCCCTTCTTATTTCTACAAGTTCTCTCCTCTATTTCTTAGTGTTCTCTGTTTTCTCTGGTTTTTCTTAGCAATTTGAGGCTACTAAGGTATTAATTTGATAAATTTTTGTACTTTTTATTATTATTTTGCACATTATGTTCTCTTGAGTGACTTATTGGTATTTTTGCAGGTTTATCATTCTAATTGTATGAGTTTTGGCAATAGTTTTGACTGGTTCTTGTAAAAAATATAGGTATTTTGCTTCTACAATTAAGGTGTTTTGTTTTTGTTTAGATGTCAAATCACTAGTTGTTTTCTAATATAATTGATTCATATACAATAATAGAACTGTAGAATTGTTTTTTGTAGTTGTTTTGTGTTATAATTAGTAATTGTTGTATATATTATAATTGTTTTAATATAATTGTATGAGTTTTGGCAATAGTTTTGACTGGTTCTTGTAAAAAATATAGGTATTTTGCTTCTACAATTAAGGGGTTTTGTTTTTGTTTAGATGTCAAATCACTGGTTGTTTTCTAATATAATTGGTTCATATACAATAATAGAACTGTAGAATTGTTTTTTGTAATTGTTCTGTGTTATAATTAGTAATTGTTGTATATATTATAATTGTTTTAATATATATAATTTTTTATATATCAGTTAAAAAATATTTGTTCGGTGGTAGTTAAATTAATTAATAAAAAAGTTTACATATTACAAATATATAATATAATTAATTTAATAATTTGATTTAATTTGTTTTTTACGGGTTAAATATATAATTGTTTAGTAATTAATGATTTTGTTGATATTTACATAATTGTTTACAATATAATTGCGTAGAATTATTAATTTAATATCAGTTAATTGTGAACATTATAATTAATATAATTGTATTATAATAATTTAATATAATATAATCAATTTTTCATTTTATAATTTAAAGTTAAAATAATGATGTTTATATAATTAGTTAATTATATATGTTAATTAATAACAAACGTTATGTAATATATATTATTACAATATTATTTTTGCTACAATATGTTAGTATATGCTCTAGAGCCAATCGGCTTAGGTTAGACATATACTAGTTAATAATGCAAACCAATCATTTAGCTCAATGATAGTAGGTTTTCCTTCATATGAGTAGCATGATTGACAATCATAAACTAAATTGAATGAAACCAATGGAAGACATTTGGTCTTGCAAAGGAATTATAATAAGATACAGTTATGAGATCTTTATGCATCAAAATCATGTTCTTAAAAATATTCCGAGTCATTGTATTGCCAAGACGGGGCACTGGTAATGCTCAAAGATTAACACACGTTATACCTTCTTATTTATGAAGTAAGCAATTGATCTCATAGATTAAATTATAAGGGATACTTAGGATGACATATGGGTGCTTGTTTTGTGGAAACAATTTTGTTGAACATGGCTTCTATGAGAACTTCATTTGGTATTATCTTTCAAGTGTCTATGGTAATGTTCTCGTGTATTAGTCATGTAGCTATTCCTTTAACTTTTGATAACAATTTACCTTGTATGGGGAATGTCATACTTAGAGATCATAACGAACGGGTTCTAAATAGATGGATTCCTACAATAGGGTGGTTTTGGTATGACATGAAGCATACGAAGGAGAATGAATGATCTAGAGAGGATTCACCACTCTAAATGATATCGAAGACATATCTCATATGTTCTTAACTTTGGTTAACTTGATAAAGTTGTTGGCCAACACATGATGAATTTAGGAGAAATTATTTCTCCAAATTCATGAGGCTAACCATAAATTGTAAGAACTAACATGGATTGATACACGAGTAAACATAGCATCATGCTCATCGTCTTTCCAGGATATTTGGTAAAAGGATCGAATTACACTAAAATGCTGGTTACTGAAAGGTTTTTCTAAGGTTATATTGACTCTTCAACATCTAGATGGTCATGATGGGTTACTAGATATTGCTCTTGATTTATGAACACAATTAATTTAATGATCTGTTGGATTGAAATTGAGATTTAATTAAGTATAAACAAAAAGTATAATGAAGAGGACTTAATTGATGTTTAATTAAGTATTATTAAAGACATAAATTGGATTTATAAAATCTAATAGGAAATGTTTTAATGTGGCAGTAAAGATAAGAATGTCTTATCGTGATCGTGTTTGATTATAAGCATTTAAATAGGGATATCTTAGTTTTAAGCCGAATAATTATTTTTGACAAATTAAATAATTATTTTATAATATCTGCATGAAGTAAAATTATTTTACATAGGTGAGAATTTAATTGAGAATTAAATGTTCTTGTATGTAAATAAGGGTTGACCTAAAAGCTTTAATTATTAAGTCAAATAGGTCTTGTTTTGAATAAATCCTATTTAGACTTGATACAAGTTAGGCACAACATTAATAGGCCTTCTTGGTGTTGGATTAGGTTAAGATATTAAATAGTTAATGCTTGGGCCTAATCCTAAATGGACTAGGTAAAAGAATTTTACCTGAATCCTTATTGAAACACTAAAGGTGGCACCATTTATTAGGTTTGGTAGGAATGGGTTCGGTTGACCCATTAGTTAAGCCTAACATGATTTTGGACATATAAATATACATCTATAAGAGCTTCTATGTGGCCATTGCACCTTTTGGCTATCAAAAAACTGCACATACTTAAACCTCTAAGCCATGATTGGCCCAATCTTGCTCTCCCTCCAAACTTTCTCAAGAATTTTTTACACACACTGTGCTTTAAGTGATCCCCATCATCGGCTGATTCTTTTCAGACCATTCCATGACCACCTTGTATGCTTCGGTTACCAGTCTTGAGATTAATCCATGATAAGACTTTCTGAAGAATATTATCTCTTTAATTACTGTCCCATAATGAATGCAATGACATGGTGCATGGAGACAAACAAAAAGAAACTAGGTCAATAACAGATAAAAATCAATAAGTAAGAAAATAAAAATAAATACAAATGAAAAAACACATAAGCTATCTCAACAATAAGTGGTCACGGCACCCTAAGGTGAACCTAAAGGATGAAGAAACTATTGATCTTTTTTATAGTATAAATTGACACAGACAACATAACGATGTGTTCAAGTTGAAACCTCGCAATGAGAAGGCATTTTTGAGTTAAAACCTATGACCCACATGATAGTATTTGTTTCATTACCCAAGGGTTATTAGTGCTAAGCCATTAATCAGACAGCATGACTGCTTAATTAGGTCAAATTCCATTTTTTGAAGGCAATACTATACCTTTAGTGGAATCTTAAATGATAGCCCTAGCATGCTATCGCTTATAGGAGTACAATGATCACTAGCCATCAGTCAAATAGCGTAACAGCTCGATTGGCTAAGCTAGCCCTTGACGAGGTGATGTAAACCTCTTGGGCGTAATTGACCAACTAAGTAATGACATACATTTATAGCCATGCATTGAGCTATCAATTAGACAGCATAACGGCTTGACTGGGTCAGTTTGATTCTTTTAAAGGTGGTGCAGGGCCTTAGAAGGGATCACAAACGATAACACTCACGTGCTTTGCCTAAAGAATAATGAGAGTTAGCCATTCATCGAACAATATAACAACTTGCCCCAGGTGACCTATTAAGACATGCGACGTTTTATGGGGTGAAAAGGCGAATATTAGTCTTCATCATCACCTACACAAAATAACAGTACAAAAAAGTAAAAGGTAAGAAGTATTTCCCCGAGTGTGTTATTCTTTGGGTTATTCTAGAAGCACCTTGGCATGGTTTAACATGGTTTGGCTTATGCGGGTCACTATATAAGGTTAGTTAACTCTAAATTGGTTTCCAAATTATTCCTCTATCTAGTAAGGACAGCTAAGGCAGCCTCATCTTATGCCTATCACAGGTTGACGAAAATGGTTCTATCCAAGCAAAAGTATTTCCCTATGCCTAAATGGACTGTTAATCATGAAGCATAGGTACATTACACACCGAAAGGTATTGCTAGCCATATGGATGATGACCGTCATTGAGGCAAATAACTCACTCCGACCTAAATACGGGGTTTTATTCCCTTCCCAGGGAAAATATGGTAAATAGTCTAATGAGATGCAAGTGCTTGGTGTGTCTTAGGGAAATAATAAATCTTTTCATTTTACTTTTTATTACTATTTAAAAATTAATAAAAAATTTTTGGGTAAAAAAAAGATAAAAAAAAGTAAACAAAATATAAAAAATGAAAGAAAGGGGATTATAATCAAATAGTAATTAAAAACCAAAGATAAATCAAGAACTAGATAAGATATGGCCAACTTTTAGGTCTGACTGTCTAAATGAAGTCCCTAGTGGAGTCGCCAAGCTATCGCAGCGTGCCCCTAGACTCACTCCTATTGCTCTATGACTTAAAAAGAAATGCCTTAAGGATACCCTTCGATTGGAATTTGAATTAGACGTGGTAAAATGATAATAGAGAAAGACCAGATGAATCACTTGTCCAAATGCTCTTGGATGGCCACCACGAAGTGGCTAAAGACTTAAAGTCGCCATCGATCATGTTACATTAGGTATGACCAGACACCTATTAAAATTGGTAATTTGAGTTGCAAAACTCGAAATACTACTTTTATGATCTACGCATACCAAAGTGCATTTTAAAAGAGTTTGGGAGTTGATTGCACAAGGGGAAGGATTGCTACCCCACAACGCACTAAATCGATACCTTTTGATCATTTATTATCTCAGTCTCAGTTGTCTTGGTTTTGTTACGTCACTATTTGAACATATTCCCTCTATAATGTATGAATTTTGAAAATTATAAATTTGATTTTTGTAAAAAGGTTTGATACCATTACATACCCTAGAAGAATGGCAATACATAAGGTTTAAAATATTTTCAAACTTGGTTTGAAAAGGGTGTTCCATATTGGGCACTGAAGGATACCAACACGGAACATTGCCTTAAATTTTAGGAAATTTGATTTAAAACATGGATGTGAAATTATCATCAAGGAAAGAAATGCATTAGTAAGACATAAAAGATAATAGTAAATATTGCTTAAAAATAAATTAAAAAAAAAGAAAGATAATCAAAATGGATCTTATAATTGACCTCGATTATGGAGGAATAATCAAAATAACAATTCTAAGATGCGTTTGTATTTCGTGGTTGCTTGAGATGTGAGAAAAGGATTTGATAAAAAGGTCTAGGGAAGAGAGAACTTGGATTTTTGAAGTTTAGAGGAAAGTGGTGTTGAAATATCCCAATGATGAAAATTTTAATATTTCTAGAAAATGGAATATTTTTGGTGAAAATATGGATTTTAGATTAAAAAGTTAAAATTTTTTAGCCTTGATACAAGCCTAATGAAACCCATATTGTGACGCTTGACTCCTTAGGGAATTAATCAGGTAAATTTTGAGGCATTTGAAATTTCAAATGCCTCAAAAAAGTGGTTCGAGAGAATTCATTAATTTTTCCTAAGGTTGAAAATAAAAAGACAATATTGCGCTATCAATTTTTCCAAATTTACTTTGAGCTCATCCAAAGGCATCAGGGGGCAAACGAGATACCGCTAGAAAGGTAACTCGACAAAGATAATGTAAAAATATTCCAAAAATCCCAAAAAATTGCTTGGGGAATTAATTTTTGAATTCAAGTCTAATTCAACACTAACAAGACATACAGGGGAAAAAGTGTAGCGAACTTTGAAAAATCATCCTTGACTCAGTCGGAATCGTTAAATCACAAACAATACAAAAGGAAATTTCATGAACTTTTCAAAAAAAATTAAAAAAATACATAAAACTCATCTAAGAGGCAAAAATGGCCCAAATAGAATATGAATTATTGATTTTAGGGATTCCAAACAATAAAGGTTTGAAAAATCATAACTCCCTCAAACAAGCATGTTCGGGGGAAACAAGATAATGTTAAAGAGTTAATTTGATACCTTTTAAGATAAAAATACCATAAAATTCTAGAAAAATCATTTGGGTTTCAAAAATAAATTTTCAAGTGGCGGGTACAGTGTTGTCAATATAGAAGCAAGGGGTTTTTAAGTTTAAGATTTTTTTTAAATCATGTGTCAAGGTGTTCGACATATGAATGTAGGAAAATTGAGGTTTATGGTAGTGGAATCATGAATCCATCCGAAGTTCTAAAAGTTGGGCAAATGGACAACTTGTTACACATGCCATCGAGTTACAATACAAGGCTCGAAACAAGGCATCAAAATATAGATGTTATAAAATTGAAAATTTCTTTGAGGCTAAAAATAGATTTTTTTTGACTCATTAGGCCATCCAAACATTAAGCTTGATTTATCCCAAAGATTAGAGGACTAATGGTTTAAAAACATTAAATCCATGGTAGTTTTCAATTATTAAAGTTGGTGTGGACTTAACTAGGGGGTTTTTAGAAAATAGATTTTTACAAGCAATCATAGAGCATTTTAGCAAACATATGATAAACTAGACATAGTAAAGAAATTGTACATGAATAAACATCCATAATAGCAACATAACTTATCATTTTTTAACTAAAACATGGTAGCGATGCATCAAAATGCACAACAATTCTTAGAACATGTTAGGATGAACATTTAAACATAGATTATGCATGTGAAAATGAGAGAAACATAGTTAAAAGAATGCATGAGAAAGGGTTATTTTAATGGCAAAATGAAACATTGCACTTTTGATCGTCCAAGCAACATCAAGGCATCAAGAAATCACTAAGGTCCTATAACTATCACAACTAAGGCCACAATAATGCATGAAAGTCCTAAAAAGGGCATGGTCACATGGATATGGCTCATTAAAATGATGGCAAACAGAAAATAAATAGAGAAGGATAAAAAAATAAACAAAAAGATTTAATCCTTGCTTTTACTTTCAAGCAAGCAAACTGATGCAATCATTTGTGCATCAATACCTCTTAGCCAAAAATCATGATATTATTTATGACATGAGCCTGTGTTAATACAATTGACTCATGTATTGATATATTACCCTTCTGCATTAATACAAACCGTCGAATTTTGAAGTTTAAAATATGGAGGCTCTATATGGATGCGTATAGACTATGTATTGATATATGTATGCAAAAATATGTATACCTTTAACTCTCTAAACACCTCATCTTAGTCGAGAATGGTGGGGGACTGATCCATGCTTATACGATGACTCCGTTGGTGCTTCAAATGTTGACTTTGATGCCTTGGATGGTGGCCTGGACAAAATGGGGTGTCTATAATCTAAAATCATTCTTAATCCTAGAAAAAAGTGAAAAAAAACTCGTATCTAGCACTTCTGAGTGTAAATGATGTTAATAGTAGGCAAGAAATCACGATTACCACATCTTTATGACCTCCTTACAGTGCTATCTTATATCCTTGCAATTTTTTTAAACTGTTTTTGGTTTTATATGAGAGAAAACAACTACCTCCTACTTTGGGTCGAAGCTTCTCGAGCCTTTTAGCTAGCACTGAAGAACCACTAAATCTCGTGAAGGTTCTAACTGACATTGTATGGATTACCGTTAGAGATAAGATGCTTATACTACTTATGGCCTCAAAGAGTGATCGAAATAACCAAGCTATGGCAATGATCGTGCAAGGATTGACACACTTGGAGTTATAAGTCTCTGAAGAGGTAAGATCTCCATTAGATCTTTGTTTTAAACTACCAAAATCAACCATATGTACATCTTAGCTAAAGATCCTGAGGAAATCCAAGTATTTCTCCATTTACTTTCCACTTCATATGTTTAATTTGATAAAATATTTTATGCTTATGTCGATAAGCAAAAGCCAGACTTCCTTTCATAATACACCTTTACGTTTTATTTTTAAAGCTATGACATGTTTTCTCTCCTCGATGGTTAGCTTGTTGCCACTTGACTTAATGTGCTATAGTATTCCTAAGCAAGTTATTTATTTTTATTAATTATAAGTTTACTATTTTAAATTAATTGTGTAAATTTTATATTTGTGCAAATAATATTTATATTTATAAATATATATATTTATATATAAATTTAAATTTGGAAATTAAAAGGCATTTACTTTTAAAAATTTTAGGACAAATTTCTTACATATATAAGAAATTAGTTAGTTTAAAAAAATCAAATAAGTGAATAGTTCTATTTAAAAAATAAACGAAATTAAAAGCAAAAAATCTTGCAAGCAATAATCTGGGCCTATACCTATCAGTAAAGATTGGTATTAAGTGGTCTAGGCTAATACAACCTATAGAATCGATAAAAAAATCATATTAATAGTATGATATCGGTATACCATTCATTTTGCCTTCGAATCAGTAAATAAATAACTAATTTGCATTGTATTTTACTTAGGTTGTGACAAATGGATAAATCCTGGATGTATAATTGATTGGACGCTGAAGGGCCTATTAGTAGCAAGAGTAACTACATCAAAGAAAATAGAATTAAATATCTTTGTGTTAGGTGTCAAAATAATCGAATTATGAATGCTAATGTGGTACATCAACATCTCTATTAAAATGGCTTTCATGCAAATTACTTAATTTAATATGCACAACGGAACTTCATCGAAGTCAATCATTTAGGAATCATGATGAAGTTCATCATATAACTAATGTTGAAAGAATCTTTACACCAAAATGGCTATGGATGCTTTGAATCTAAGGTTAACTTCGATGGTAATAGGAGCATTGATGCATTACAAAATTTTGAGGAATTAAGACAACTAATAGTTATATCTAAAAGATAAAAAATTGTCCTTAAAAATTATAAGGACGAAAATTTATTCCTAACTGTCATCATTTAAAGATGTATCTTTGAAAAGTGTTAGAAAAAATATTCGTCTCAATATTATTAAATTATGGACGACATTCATTCCAACACAGCTAATTTAGACAAAGAGTGCTTTTTGTTTTTGATCATCTTATTGTTTTGTTCTTAAAAATCTTTTATTTTAAAACGATGAAGTAATGGTCAGGGATGAAGAATGATGTCAATGTTTGTTAATTATTACCATTTGTTGAATAAAGCAGATGAACCATCGTAATTAGGATGTACGTAGCACACAACTTATTTTTATTATGTCACAACTGCTAAATTCGAAGTTTGAATTCAACTTGAGTAAATTGTGTTTCAAGTGGTTGTTGGTTATTATTAAAGAAATGATGTCAGGGAATGGTAATTTGCCGAAAAATTTTATAGAATGAAGAAAAAGATGGCTAAATTAATAAATAAAATTTATATATTTAAATATATAAATACCCAATAAAATTTTTAGAAAATGTGCGACAACAATTTTTTCTGACAGAACTATTTCGACGGAAATTTAAATTGGCAATTTGGTTGAAAGTGTTTTCTTCGACACAATTTTCCTTTAAAAAAAAGTATTATTTCTGATTAAATATTCTATCGAGAAATATTTTTTGAATAGAATATTCAATTAGAAAAAAATTTCATTGACTAAATACTTCCTCGGAAGTCTATTTTTTGACGTATCATTTCGTGGAAATAGTTTCCTCTTGCGGAAGAATTCAATTGGAAATAATATGTTTCCAAAGGAAATTCCATTGAAAAATAACATTTTTCAATAAAAATATTATCAACAAAATATTTGTGACTGAATTTTCATAAGGAAAAATTATTTTCCAACAGAATCTTCATTTTTTTTTACGAAATTTTGCATCGAAAAATTTTTTTTCTCTTGTAGTGATATTTAAAAACTTTTTTTTAAATAACATCAAAATCCCTAGCTTATCTAATTATCAATAAAACAAAATAATTATAAATTATGAATGATGAGATCAGTTTGGTGATTAAATTAAAAGCTTCCTAAGGCGCATTGTTGATCTTGGATAAACAGAAAAAAAAAACAAAGTAAGAGGAAAAGTTTCATTGGCACGTTATGTCTAAAAACAAAAAGGTGTTTCACCGTGCTATTAAATGTAAGAGAAAAGCAAAGCAAGTTGGCCAAGAAAAAATAAATCATCCTCGTAATCTTTTCTTTGCATGAAACTTTACTACTCCCAAAAAGGATGTGAGCTCCATTACTTAAATGGAATAAAGCAGAAAATCTCGATGGTAAAGAGATTAATGAAGAATTGTCGTAAATTTTACTAAAGGTAGAAATGAAAGCACTCACTTTCTTGCCACAGTTCCGACATGGCTGAAAGCATTGCTGGGCTTGATCGGTAATCTGAATCTCATTCTAGTTAGTCGTTACTGTTTTAATACAATCCTTCAATCCTCCAAAAAAAAAAAAAATTAAATAAATATTATGAAAGAGGAAAAAGTAAAAACAAACGAATAAATGAATGAGAATTGGGTTAAAGGAGTAAAGAAATATAAGTAAAAGAGAAACTGGAAAAAAAATGAAGAGAGTTGCATTAATTCTTCCTAGCTACAGTATCCGACTGGATTCTTTTAGTATAACTAGTGAAAACCCGAGCTTCGCCACGAGCAGTAAACGAAAGGAATTACTTATATTGTTCACCACATATTTTTATGGGTAAAACTATTTTAAGCATCCAACACCATTTACTGTAGTTGTTTTTAGTAGATATATGACAACTATTTAAAGGGAAAAAGAAAGCCATAAGGTTTTTTTCTCTCTTCTTTAAAGAACAAATTGCACTTGGCAAAGCAAAAAAAGTAAAAAACAACAAATTGCACCTCTGAAATATGTACACCAAGATTAGGGCTAACACATAAGCATTGGATGCATGATAATATGCCAAGATTTAAGAGATGACCAATCAGGTTCAAGTGCAAAAATAAATGGATCAATCTTTTGATATCATATAATTGTGTCATATTTAATATTTTTATGTCTATTATTAAGATATAAAATAAATAAATTATTAAATAGGTATATGATAATTGATTAAAAAACTAAATAAATGATATTAAAATACTGTCATTTCTAAAATTCAAAGCTACTGGATCGATGGAAATATAAGATAAACATTGTCAATGGAAGTAGTAGAAATCATAATTTTTCTGATGCATAAATATATAAACAAACAAATATGGCATCATAAGTTTTTTATTTAGACTCTCCGAATGAATAAGAGACGAGGTACGAGTACGGATGTTTTCAACATCTATATAAGAGTATATAGAGTGAGATGGAAGCGGATCACGACTGTAAAAAAATACCTGATTCATCCCATTGAACGGTGTAGACAGCATAATTGTTTGTAACCTTCATTGTTGTTATTAATTAATTACTTCTGAGAAAAAAAAATATTAGTTACATTTTTTTATGCCAGAACTAAAATTGAATAAGTAAGCTTAGACTTATGCAGTTTCTTGAAAGATCTCAATTACTTGCCATGCAAAATTTTTGAATGTAAGACAGTTATATCCGAAGACCCGAATCAGAAATACTAGGATTTTCCTTCTTTAAATGCTATAGTTTTAATTTCCCACGAAAAGAACAGTATTAGTTAAACCCAAACCTAATTTTTTCTTCCTTGCAGCTCTTGTTCTCTTAGATTTCTAATTCTTGGGTTTTCTTGTTTTTTCTTTCTTCTGTTTCTTGCTTGTTTTCATTTCCATGGAGAATAACAATCACTAGGAAGACGACTTTAGACTAAGAATAAGACTCAAAGGATAATGCATGATAATCATTCTTCTTCTTCTTCTTCATATTTCTTGACTAGATAGACGAAGAACAAATCCAGGAAAGTTGAGTTGGCAAGCAAGGATGACAATGTTGTTTCCAGTGCAGCCATGGCGAGCAAGAATGATAATGTTGTCCTATTAGGGAAGCCAAGGCGAGCAAGAATGATAGTGTTTCCAATGAAGCTGATGGACAACGTCGAAGCTGTCCGTATTGCAGACAAGGTTTCAACTCTAGGTGGGCGATGGCTGGTCATAGTCGGATTTACAAAAAGCGCGAACCTAATAAGTCAATAGCTGAAGTTTTCCCCATCAGAACTCGGAAGGTGAAGAGTGATACTACTTGTTATGTCTGCAAGGAGATTTTTCCGTCCATTATGTCTTTGAGTGCACATGTGAAGAAGCATCCTGACAGGGGTTGGAAGGGCATTCGGCCTCCGAAACCTGACGAAACTGCACTTCAGCCTTATACAACTCAACTAAAGCAACAGGAGTCTGTAAAAGATTTGCTAAATTGCACATCCC
The DNA here is from genome assembly GCA_029448705.1 of Adansonia digitata. NCBI lineage: Eukaryota > Viridiplantae > Streptophyta > Magnoliopsida > Malvales > Malvaceae > Adansonia > Adansonia digitata. The sequence goes on from JAQSVH010178387.1 coordinate 15,612, forward strand.
ATTGGTCAGTGACTGGAAAGAGAGGCCGGCAAGCTACCACTGAAGAGAAGCTTGATATTAATGGGGTTCCAGAAAAGATACGGAAGCTTCAAAATTCGCAAACTGGGAACCAAACTCAGTTGCCTTCGAAGGAGTTGAACACCGAAAAAGTTGATGCAATCTTGGGAAAGGATTTGCCTTAAAAAGGAAAGATCATTGAACAAGAACTTGGAAGCATTTGCAAAGTTGATAACGGCTGTGTAAGTGGGGATTCGGTAACCAGTTATTTCGCAGCTTCTCATGCATTGGGTGGTCAAAGAGTCAGCCATTGAAGGGTCAACAACTGCAGGCAAAAGGAAATTGCAGACGATCCATTCAGCAGCATTACATTGCGGGAACCAGTGAAGGAGATTGATTTCAAAGGAGAACCACCAGCAAGTAGTGGATTTGATCGCGAAGACAACCTCTCACCAAAAGCTATCAGGCTGGTACTAAGAAAATGTTGGATTTTGAACTCAATCTTCCTTATGAAGAATGAATTCAATTGTCATTTTGTCTAAATTTTCCAAAATATCTTATTTCTATTTGTTTTTGGTTAATACCTTTCCAAGAGGTCGCCTTTTGGGGGTGGTTGCCATGGTTTTACGTCAATTCAATCTAATGTTAATTAGAACTTTTTTCTCATCGTGCTAGTTGTTGATTTTCCCTAAGATGTGTAATACTAAGTTGTATAGATTCCGATATGATATATATGATATGTATAAGTGTTTATACGTTTGACTTTTTTTTTTTTAAAAAAAAAAGTTTGAACTTGTAAAGTCTACTAAAAATAAACCAAAAATTATAAGGGTACTTTGATATACCACAATGTCATTAATAAAAAATATATAAGTACCAATAATGCAATGTCATATCTATAATATATATAAGAAACATAAATATGAAAGATATTTTGAGCTGACTAAAGTACTCATTTTTATTCATTAAATTTCTAAATTAGTTTAATATTAATAATACTTATCTAATTTATAAGAAACAATTTTAATTTTATTAAAAAGTTTTTAAAAATATATTTATTTGATAATAAATAACAAAAGCTAAGTTGTATGTTAAATTGTTTTACTCCAAAGTTTTAATTCTTTTAATCTTAAAAAGTAAGTAAATTTATTAATTTTAAAAAAAACTTAAAACTTATTACAAATTTTTTATCATATTTTTTAATTTTACTTTAATATTATAAATAACAAACTTTGTTAAATTTGATATAATTTACAAAAAGAAACCTTTAATACATTGATACAAATTCCATTAATAAACATTTTATTAATTTTATTTATTTATAAAATATACTGTAATATTATTTAAAAATTCATAGAACAATGAAAATTTATGATATACCTGACCATAAATACTAGTATAAAAATGTTAATTTATTCCTTATTTTTAACACTTAAATACTTTTGTTCTATTTAAATAATTTTCTTTAAAATGTTATTTTATTTATTTATCATATTTAAATATAATAATCTTTCTTAAGTTTTTTTTAAATGAAGTGTCGAATATGGATTCAACAACCGTTATTAAAAATCTCACATAACAGAAGTGGTATATTTAACAGGTTATCAAATTAATTTTTTTCTTAATTTAATATTATACAGAAATCAAATTATATTCGAAAATTTAATGCTTCATCATAAGTTAATTACTATTATTTTTTGTCTACAAATTCCTTTACTTTTCCTAAATTCCGATAGTAGACTAAAATAAGAAGAAAATGTATTTATAAAGTATAATGTATTAACTGATTTTTCATTTTGCATTATCTGATTTATTTTTTTTATAAAAAGGTGTGAAGTCTTAAATCTCCCTAAAATAACAAATATTTTGATAGTCAGAAAATCGGAAAATTTATTATTTACTTATTATTGCCAATTGGTTCACAAAATTCAGAGATTTTATAACTTGTTTTGATATGAAATTTTTTAAGGTCATAGTATAATTATTTTCTTTCAATGTATTTTTAATTTCAATTATATTATAATTCGTCATTAAACCTTAGAAAGTGAATGGTAACATGGGTGTCTTAAGAATTAATTAAAAATAATGAGATAAGATTTAAATTTATCAGTTTTATTTAAGAAGGTGATGGTTCAAATTTATTATTAATCTTTAAATTAATGTAATTTTATTGAGATACTTTTAACCTTAAAAAAATAGTCTAAAGCAGATATGTTCAAACCAAATTAAGCGTCTTGCTAGGTTCATGTGTTTGTTTTCA
>JAQSVH010178408.1:0-20257 GCA_029448705.1 Adansonia digitata
ACTTCCCATATTATAGAATCGAGAATCTCTTGCTCATGCCTTTCCCTACCTTGCTGTGGAAAGAAATAACAATGCCAGCGCATCCATCACATCTGTACGAAAACAAATAAGAAATAATAATGCCGTTTAGAGAACATTAAAAGCATTAGAAGTGAGCATATACGATGGTTTTTCTAATAAAAAGCTAAAACCACTAAATTTCCTATTCTTAGTTGAGAAGCAATATGTACTTTCTTTTTTTTTTTTTTCATAAATTTGTTGCCAAAGAAACGATGCCAACATGTAATGATTGTGCTTCGAGGTAGCAGAAGTACACATTGAACGGCTCTAACCCAACACAAAATAAGAAGGTTTGGGATTTTCTAAGTTGGCTGTTAGCCTAAAATCTTGCAGGCATGGCTTCAAAAATTTGAGCACAAGAAAGATTAACATCTTGAAAAATTTCTCCATAGAATTCATTTTGGTGTTGTTCAAATATGATCAGATATCTAAATTCATTATATGGATCCAACTTTAATTATAAAAATATTGTCGGATATCTAAATCTAATATATGTGTACATATTTGTAAAAAACAAAAAATCTTATGTTGGTCAGATATCTAAATCTGATATATGTGTAAATATTTCTAAAATATAAAAAAATTTATGTTTGTGTGGAGATTCGAATCTTAACATGTAAATCTTTATTATTGAAAATTCATATATTTAACAAATTCAAATATCCAAGAAATATTGCTATTTAATTAGGATAATAAAAGAATAATAAACAAATCCAAATATTATATAAATTAATCAAATTCGAATATTTAAAAAAATATATTGATATTCAATCTTAGATATCATTGCTTTTTTAGAATTTTTTTTTTTAATTTTTGATTTTGTATCATTGAGAAAAGTCCAATTGAAATGAAGAAAAAGTGCAAGCCAAAAGTATGAACACTAATTATGGATGTTGGGAAAAACATGAAAGTCATGAAAACCATAACTTGCATAATCAAAACATGTTCTCAAGGACAATATTCATCATTCAACTATGATGTACATTTTGTAGATTCCATCTTTTGTTGTTGTTTCAATCCCAAAAATAGTGAAAAGTGGAAGTTTTCAAAGAAAAAAAAACCCTAAAATAAAAATATTGATGTTATAGAACTAGTAATAAATTGAAAGAAACGACCTATATATATATAGTTTTGACATTTCTCATAATTTTTTTATTTGCCCTTCTTTTTGAACCAATAAGAGCCAAAATGATAAAGCTCTTTGTTAGTTGATACAATTGAAGAATTGACCATTGAGTGATGAAATAAAATTTATCGGAATCATTTGGAGACGATCATTTCAAATTAAAGATGGAATGGAATTAGGACATTAACCTTTGAGAGACCAATTTAATTTGGATATAGCTGGGTTGGCTGTTGGGTGGGTCATGGCGGTGTTAAGGCTTTCAAACAATGTACTTTTGAGGGACCAAAATGCCGTTGAAGCTTATAGGTTACTAGGGACATTGCCAAACTAGTTGGGGAAAAGAAGAAAAAAAAAAAAAAAAAGGCAATACAGCCGAATGTCATTTCGGCAAAGACTTAAAAACTATAAGCTTCATAATATATGTATTTACTTCATGTTTTTATATTTTTATTATTATAATCGTATTTAAAATATTATATATTTAAATAAATTTTAATATATTAATAATTTATGTTATATAAATTTTAATATGTTTATATATTTATATTATATCTAATTTTGTATTATGTTATTTATATTTCTCGTATTGTATTCAGAGTATTCAATATACTTAAATATTTTTTTTACAAAGATGTCATAACTTAAGAATAAAAAAAATATTTCAAATGCTAAAATTTAGATCTCTAACCTACTAAATGTCATCTTTTAAAATCTAAATGAATTAAGTCAATATTCGATTTGAAAAGTAAAGATCATTCCATCGCATTAGTTAGTCGCAACCAGAATAATCTCCACAGAATGTGAAAGGAGAAGTGTCTTTTCATTACTATATCAATATATACATGTCTTAATGCTTATCTTTCAAACTTTTTGCCTAATTTATGTATCACACAAACCGTCTACCTGCCCACAGATATATCCTTTCCTCACCCCTTCGGGAAACCCTCAACCTTGGTGTCAACTAGCTTTACTTTAACTTTTTCTAAAGCGTGGCCAAGTGGATTAACCATTACTTGCAAACTTAAAACATTTTCTGCAACCCCCCCCCCCCACCCCAAAACAAAAAAAGGAGATCAACCTGCATTTCATAACGGGGGTTGAACTTGAGACAGATGTCGACATCGAGTTCTTGAAAATTAAATAAAACAGTATGGGAGATAACCTTGTATACCAAGCGAAGAGTAAATCCGGTCAAATAGTCCATCTAGCCTGTAATAACCTGAATCGAGATTTTTTTTTTTTTTTTTGTGTTTTGATTTGATTTAATCTAACTTAAATGTTTATTTATATAATAATTTTTATTTAATTATAAAAATATATTAATATATATTTTTTAATTTTTTGACAATAATTTAAATTTATAAATCAAATCGATCTAAATTTAAATCTACAAAAAATTTTAAAAAGTTTCGATTCATAATCGGACCCTGCCTGTAAACACCTCAACCAAATATGGAAAGACCAGTAGTATTTTATAAGGTGATGCTAAAATTGCCAACCCATTTGATTGTTATATGGTGTTTAGGCAGCACAATGGCTGTTGCATATTGCCATCACACGAATGTCAAATGAGATTCCTAAAACACTCTTATCGAGAACAACAAATTACAAAAGTGACTTTAAACCCCTGCTGTTATGTCTAAATCATCTCTCATCCCTCATCAATAGTTCCTTTTTTAAAAAAATTAAAATTAAAATTAAAAAAGTTACAAAAACTACTGAATCTAATAAGGATTTCGTGCTGTATAACAGAAAATTATTTAAAAAAATGCATTATAAATCTATGACAAAATAAACATAAAATGCAGATAACTCTAGAAATATTAACAACACCACGGTTGAATAACTGTACCTCCATATCCATGCTCAAAAAAATTAAGTGTGGATATTTCTAAAACAATGATAACATAACTTACAATTTGTAGCAAAGTAGAAGCCAGGCTTAATTGGCTCTACCCAACGTCCAGTTCCGCCCACCTAAAATTTGTGCTGGAGACACCCACATGCATTAATATCAACCACATCTCTCTTATCCACCACAGTCACCAACATTTAAATCTCAGTTATAATTAGGGCATTTCTACCTACAAAACGCTCATCTTTTCAAGCTATTTCACATCTCATACTCTCCCCAGAAGCCTCACTATTCAAAGAATTGGGCCACCCAAATCAAAGCATGACCTGCCAGAAATGGGCAAGACATTACATGCCAATCCAGATTTCCTTTTCCCGGGCACCACCGGAAAAAAAAGGCAGCAGACCAGAGCCACACATAGCTAGGTGTTAAAACTAAGTTATTTAGACCCCAGTGTCGGATAGGATATGTTCAATTTTTTTAAAAAGTTTTTTCATTTATTTGGAAGTTCTTAAGATGATCATATCTCCATGTCATGTCCGAAAATGCAACAGACATGGGTATAGAAAACAAACACTTTAAAAAAAATAAAAAATCGGAGCAACACAGGTTACAAGTGTAATTTGAAGAATACTTCAAAATGTGTTGGGGAGAAACAAGCCAAACTACTAAAGTTCTAGCAATTCACTTTCCCTTCAGCACCATCAGCTACATTATTTATTTATAAAACCACTCTGACTTAATATGCTGAGCAAGGTCAAGTGTAAAGCATAATTGCAGCAGCAAAAACATTACCACAATTAAAAAACAGGACTAAGATAAACAAAACACTATCCAAAAGCAAATTGACATTAAAATAAGAGTTGCATTCAGCATAACACCCCAATAATACATTAAAAATATAAATTGAAAAAGTAAACAAAAACAATAGTAAAATAATAGATATCTTGAATCCTTGTCATGAGTAACACTTCCACACTACCGAGCACTAACATTAATTAATTAATATCCTAAAAATGAAAAGAAAAATAACGTTATCATAAGACCCAGTAGCTTCATAAACAAGGGCAATGGTTCCTTAATTATCCATATCTTGTGCTCTAATGCTTAACATATCTATTTCCAGGCAATGCTACCTTCTTGAAAACACAAAAAATTATAGACAAATCCCACTGGAGATAGCCAACAAAGCTAACCTGGAAACAGCAACCCCCCTATAAAATTTATAAACAAACAAATGAAAAAAAAAAAAAAAAAAAGAAGGAAAAAAACAGTTTTTCTCTTCCTTCCCTTTCACACTACCAACAGAATCAAGAGTTTTTTTTTTTTTACTTCTCCTAATTTAAAAACAAACGAAAATTATTAAATATGGATAAAATAAAACTTTTAAATTAGAGATGGCATCCAAAGCAATTACAGGTCTTGGGAGTGAAAGAGCAGAAACCAAAAGGCCTGTTTGGAATGTTGCAATTGATGGCATAGCAACAAGGAGATGGCAAGCAAACACCTTTAGCTCCACCACAGCATGTACAAGCAGCACATATCTGGAAACTCCCTAACTTTCTTCTGCTTTCATTAAACATCATCATCATCTTCTCCATCTTTTCTTCCACCAATGGAACCATTTCTGAAGACCCATTTACCTTCAAATAAAGAAACTAACTTTAAATCCATAAAAGTTTATATATATATATATATATATATATGCAAAAAGTTCAAATCTTGGACATGAAAAGCGAGGGGGATCTATGCAATTGAAGGCAAGTTTTTTTTTACTTACTTGGGTAGCTTCATTGTAATTGAAAACACAAGCTGAAAAGAACAGAAACAGGAGAAAAAGAGTGACCCCGTAGGCAGATTTCATGTTTCTTGGAGTGGGTGTTTGGTTTTTGCGATTTGCTGAGCAGGTAGTAAAAGAAAAGAAAAGAATAAAAACGGGGGGAAATTTAATGTGCAAGAAAGAATGTGAAAACTGAAATGGGTATTGACTACTTTTTTGGTTCCGCAAAGGACTAGCAGAGTAAATATTCGGTTTTAAGTTAGATTTCGGGCAAATCATTAAAACAGACTATTTCTATATTTTTTTATTTTTATAAATTATATTATAATTAAATTTTTTATATTTTTATAAATTTTAATACATCAATAATTATATAAATTTTATTATATTATATTTTAATCATTGTTTAATACCACGTAATTATACAGTCTCAAGAGTTATAAGTTTATAAAAAGTAAATCGTTAATGAAAGAAAGTTGTCTTCGCAGACAGCTTCGTTTTCTGGCGGTGCTAAATTGAATGCATCTTAATGGGATTTAGCTGTTATGAAGAAAAAAGTGAGAAGGCTTTGGGTTTTGGAGGCAAAATTACTGCACGGATTTTGCGTCAACTTGTTTTAAATAAGAGGTTTAAAAAATAAAAAATGAGGATGAAAGGGGCCGGTTTTAATAAATCTTGTTTAACTTTACTTCACTTTTAAAATTATTGTATATTACAATATTTTATACAATTTTTTATATATTTCTAATTTATATTACATACGAGAGAAATTTTACTTACATTAAACAAAATTAAAAGGTTTAATAATTTTTTTAACACTAATCAAATATTAAATCTACCGCTGAGACGTTATTTTGATTAAGAAGATTTTTCCTTTTTCTTTTACAATTCCCGTCTTCCTCAATTAACATTTTTCATTTTCCTTTCTCTACAAATCTGAAAATTTTAATCAAATTGTCTTTAATTCTCACCTCTAACTTCCTCTTTATCAATCTTTTTTTTTTTTTTTCATTTCTTCCCTTTTTTTGGTCAATTTTCACATTAAAATTTATTTCTTAAAATATTTTATATTTTGAGTTATATTTTTAATATTATATATATATGTTAAAATTATATACTTATAATATATATGTATGTATAAAATTTGATTTGCTCAATAGGCTTTTCATGTTCGTTTTAATTAAGAAGTTTTTTTCTCTAGACAGGAGCTATGCGGGATAATAGGAATGCCTTAGTAACTGCTAACTGCACTCTACTCGTCTCAACTTTTGAAAATACAAAAAACACAAAAAAATTAAAATACAAATATATGAATATTTCAAAATATATATAATACAAATTATTAATATATTAATATTTATATAAATATAGAATATTTTAAATACGATTATGATATAATAAAATATATAAATAATTTTATTCGTATATTTTTAAATTTTAATTGCAATGAAATAGAAAAAGAGAGAATAATAAAGATTGTGTAATTGTATTTATTTCATTGCAATTATATTTATTAAATTTTGCAAATAAACAAAGAAAATCAATAGTTTAAATAAACCAGTATAATTATTTTTAAATCATTAAGGGAATGATAAAAAAATAACAATAATAATATTAAAAAAATTTAATAATTAACATGACTCAAAAAAATAAAACAAGACGCAAAAAATAACACAAACACAACATGAATACGCAAATATCTCAAAATCTATATAGCATAAATTATTAATAAATCAAAATTTTATATAAATATAAAACATCTTAAGATGTTTATGTATTCATGTCATGTTTGTATTATTTGTTATGTTGTTTCATACTTTAATTATTTTTTTATACCGTGTTAGTCATTAAAATTTTTTAATATTTATTTTATTTTTTATCATTCTTATATTGATTTAAAAAATTACAGTACTTTATTTAAATTTTCAAATTTTATTTGTTTATTTTTAAATTTTAATAAATATAATTATAATGAAGTAAATATAATTACACAATTTTTTTCATTCTCTCCCTTTTTATTTCATTGTAATTATATCTATTAAAATTTGAAAATAAACTGATAAAATTGTTTGTGTATTTTATTGATAAAATTTTTATTTATTTTAATTTTTAAGTGATGTATTTAAAAAAATTTGGATCATTATTGTATTGGTCAATTTAAGGTTTATTTGGATTGGCAATGAGATTAAAAAATAACGTAGTAGTAAAATTAATTATTATAGCAATAAAATCAAAAGAAGTGATGGGATATATATTTGTATTCAATCGTAGTGGTGCCAGTAAGATAAGAGCAGAAAATGATCATAAGAATATTCAATTAAAATGGAGATATATATGATAAATAATTAAAAATTATTAAAATATATTTAATTTAAATAATAAAATATAAATAAAATTATATTTATATTGAATAATAATTAAAAATTAATAAATTATATTTATATTAAATAATAAAATATATATTAAAAACTAAAAATTATACTTATATTAAATAATTATCAAACATTATATATGTTAAAATATAATTGAATAACAAATAAAAAAATAAATAAAGGGTAAAAGGGGTACTTCAAGCCCTTACCCATGCTGAGGCTCTAGTCAAATGACAGGAGCCCTACTGGCATCAGCCTTAAAAAAAAATGTAGGATCCAAATAAATCCTTAACATTTGTATTTGACCATTCACAAAAAAATAATTTTTTATTTTATTTTTTAATTTTTAAATAATATAATAAAAAAAACTTGGCTCTTTATTATGCTAATTAATTTGGCATCTATATCTAATTTAGAAAAATAAGTTTTATTTTATATTTTTGTTTTATTTTTAAATAATATATTTAAAGTGATTCAGATTTATATATAATTTATTTCAAAAATTAGTTTTTTAATTAATATATTTAGAAGAATTGGTTCGCATATTTACACGAGGGTGGATTTATTATTTATAAATAATTTGTACCCAATTCTAAACGATCATCTTAATATTTAATTTTTCATAATTAAAAATTAAAATAAAATTTTAAAAATAATTATAATTTGATAAAATTTAATTTAAAATTAATTTTATAATTAAATAATTTTAAAAATTATAAAAGAACTTTGAATGGTGCTACTGTCACGGGTTCGGACTTTAGTCTAGCAAACTGCGTGGTCTTAGGCTTAGGATTTGCTTCCTTATATGTCTAAGTCAGCCTAAAAACACTCAAAAGGAGAATCTAAATTCTCCAAAGACACTGAAGCTAAAAGCTTAAAAAGCAGAAAAGAAAAACACAAAGAAAATAGAGAGGAATGCTCAAATGTATTACTCAAGTGTTTGATGATACAAACGAGGCTGGAGAGGCCTTCATTTATAGTTTAATTCCTCATAAATCAATGGCTCAGATTAAATCTAATGGACGATTAGGATTTACATTTATCTATAAAATCTAGAATCCTAGATGAATTTAAACTTTAATAACTTTATTTTTATCTAATCTTAAATAAGTTGAAATAGTTATTTTTAACTGTATTTCCAAGCTTCTAGAAATTAGGCCTTCTAGAACTCTCCAAAAATTGGGCTTATTTTAGTGGGCCAAGTTGTTTCATGTAACTTGTGTCTTTGGACCTGGACTAATTAATGTGGCCCGTGACACTAGCGGGGGACAAATCCTAAGCATTTTTGAAAAGGGTTTCCTGGCGTGGATGACTAAAAATGTTGAACTCTGTGTTTTTATCGTTTTTCATGTTTTCTTCTTCCTACATTTTTCAAACAAAATGTTATCTTTTGGGTTTGTTTTTTTAAAATTGTTAACAATATTAAATAAAATATGCTTAGATGATAATATAATTTTATTAAATATGATGTATAAAATATTACATCAATTTGGGTTTTATTCAAAACTTAAAAATTCACCTAAAAATCAAAATTTACAGCCATATTTCATAAATATACGTGATTGTTTAAAATCATTAATAAATTTTTTTTATTGGCTCTAATTTCAAATATATAAAATAAAAATATTTAATTCAATAATAAACGAATTAAAATGCACTTTTGACTAAAGTATAAGACTTCAAATGGATTTTAACTTTTTTTTAAATTCTTTATCAAACACATTTTCATATTTGTTATTCCTTCGTGAAAATAAAATTGGAAAAATTTCTGATTTCAAAACTAAATTAGAGTCTAATCTTTGAGATTTTATTTGATTAAACATAATAACACTTTTGAACCGTCTAATTGAAAATATGTTAACAAAAATATAATTACTATCCCTTAACAAATAGCGATAAAATAAATTTATATCTTTTAAATAATTTTTAATAAAAATATTGGCAAAATATATATATCTTTTAAATAATAGTGAATAATATATCTTTTAAATAATTTTCAATAAATAACTTTCAATAAATTTATATCTTTTAAATAATTTTCAATAAAAATAGTGATAAAATAAATATTATCCTTTAAATAATTGTAAATAATAGACAAAAGTAAATTCTAAGATAAAATACTAAACTAATTCTAATTGGATATCTTATAATTGCACATTCAAATACAAATGTTCATGGGCAAAACTATCCGTTTAAATTCAAAAATTAATTTAATATTTTGGAACGATTTGGACAGAAAAATGAGCTAAGGTAAGAAAAAAAAAAATCAGGTCTTCAGCTCCAATATTCAAGGCCTAAGTTTGGCCCACTTTCATCTATTTTCAATTATACAATATGTATCAATTTTGTATTTATATGTATTATGTAATTTTTAACTTATAAAGAATAAATATATAATATTATAGTATAAATATTAAAAAATATGTTAAATTATTATATTTTAAAAATTAATAAAAAATTATTATTTACTAATGACTAAATTTAAAAAAATATTTTTTAAAAAATAATATAGACTAATCTCAACGAGTTTAGATTACTTATTTATAAATATTGACAAACTTAAATAAAATTTAAAACTTATATTTTAAATGAGACTAAACTTAAATAAATATAAATAATATTAATATTATGGTTAAATTTATCTATAAATACCAGTAAATGCACATATCATGCTTTCACTACAACCAAAAAGCTAATAGAGTGCTCAGCTTTTGAATGAATCTATCTGAGCTCATGTTTACGACTCTAAAAAATCAATTGAAATGCAAGGAATTAAATTATAGCGCAGACAGTAAAATCTCTTTCTGGTGTTTGGAGACTTTTAACTTGTAGGAAAAATTTTAAAGTCCGCTCCGAATATCTATAAACATTATTTTTAAAATTTTTTATATATTTATATTATATATAATATAAATTACTCATAAATATTATGTAAATCATAATATTTATGTATAATTTTAGTAATATTTAGTTGTAATTTTATTAAACTATTAAAAAATATAAATTTGATCATAAAATTAATTTTTTTTAATATAGTATAATTATTACTAATATACACAAATAAATTATTAAACAAAAATATATAATTCTTTTCACTTCAAAAATTAATTTTTTACATATATAATATATTTATTAAAATAATAAAAAAATAATTTAAAGAAAATTATAGTTAATTTTTTTAAAAGAATATTTTACATACATACATTACAGATGTGGCAATATTTTTATGTAAAATTATAATCTTTTTATGTAATCTGATCATTTTTATATGTAACAAATTGCATACAAACATTAAATTCGAATATTCTTTACACGCACACAACACATATAACACAAATTACATATAAATATTATGTAAATTATAATACTTATGTGTAATTTTTGTAATATTTAGTTGCAATTTTATCAAATAACAAATAATATAAATTTTATCATAAAATTAATTTTTCATTAATATAATATAATTATTAATAGTATACCAAAATAAATTATTAAACTATAAAAATGTGAAATTTTTTTCTCTTCAAAAATTACAACAAAAACTTATTTCTTACTTATATAATATATTTAATAAAAAATTAAAAATTTTTTGAGAAAATTATAGTTAATTTTCTTATAAAAATATTATACATACATATATTATAGATTTTATAATATTTTTATGTAAAACTGTAATTTTTGTATCTAATCTGATGATATTCGTACATAACAAATCATAGACAAATATTACCTTTAATAATTCTCTATACACATATATTACATATAACACAAATTACATATAAATATTATATAAATTGTAACATTTATGCATAATTTCTATCATATTTAGTCGTAAGTTTACCAACTAATAAAAATATAAATTTTATCATAAAATTAATTTTTCGTTAATATAGTATAATTGTTCTAATATACCCAAATAAATTATTAAACTAAAAAATATGAAATTTTTTACATAAAAAATTACTACAAAAATTAATTTTTCACATATATAATATATATAATAAAAATAAAAAATAACTTTGAGAAAATTATAGTTAATTTTCTTAAAGGAATATTTTATATATATATTACAGTTTTTTTAATATTTTTATGTATAACTATAATATTTTTATGTAATTCAGTAATGTTTGTATATAATAAATTACATACAAATATTACTTTCAAAGATTCTTTAGATATATACACTACTCATAACACATATTATATACAAATATTACATTTACTCTAATGTTCATATCATTTTCCTATTCTTTAACTGTAATTCTTACCAACTAATAAAAAATATATATTTTATTATAAAATTATTTTTTGTTAATATCATGTCATTATTATTAATATACCCAAATAAATTATTACAATAAAAAATATGAATTTCTTTCACTGAAAAAATTATTAAAAAAATAATTTTCTATATATAAAATATTTAATAAAAATAAAAACTAATTTTGAGAAAATTATAGTTAATTTTTTTCAAATAATATTTCCCATAGCTATATTATTGATATAATAATATTTTTATGTAAAATTGTAATATTTATATATAATTTAATAATATTTATACGTAATTGTTACATTCAAACATACCCTCAAATATTTTTTACACAAATAAATTATCTATATTGTATTGACTTTTGTAATATAATATATATATATATGTAAATGTAATAAAAAATATATAGACATATTTTTTTACATATGATAATAAACTTATATTATAGATAATATAATTTATGTAATTATTATATTTTATTTATTACTACTATTATATATATATTATATTTGTATAACTTATAAAATTTTTATGTATATAATAAATTTATGTTTTATAACTTTTATTTTCTTTCATATGGTATATAATGTGTATATAAAATTGTAAGAAAAATATTTAATATTTACTCATATTACCTATGATTATAAACGTATATTATAGATAATATAATTTATATAACTATAAAATTTTTCATAATAGTACCTCTTATTATTTATTAATAATATATTTATATAATTTACAAAATTTTTATATAAATATAATAAATTTGTATATTACAATTTTTATTATCTTTTATCATAATTTTCATAAGTGAATAATGTATATGTGTAATTATAAAAAATATATAATACTTATTTATATTACTTATGATGATATACTTATTTAATATATAATACAATTTATGCAATTATAATGTTTTGTGTAATACTATTTTCTATTATCTAATTTAATATATTTTTGTACTTACAAAATTTGTATATAAATGTAATAAATTTATGTATTATAATTTTTATTATCTTTTATTAAAATTTATGTGCTTAAATAATGTTTATATGTAATTATAATAAAAATATATAATACTAAGTTATATTATTAGTCATAATAATTTATGTAATGATAATATAATTTATATAACTATAATATTTATTAGTAATTTTAAATTTTTTTAATGATAATAATTTATGTAACTTATAATATATTTATATGATAATAATTTTATATATTATTATAAAATAATATATATAAAATAAAATAACTTGAATAAAATTATTTCAACTGACTAAACTAATTACCAAGAGTTTACTAAAACCTTCCCTTAAAAAACGTACGCTAAAAGTTCCTGCTTAGGCTTTATATCAAAAAGTTGTAAAAAAATCTGATGCACTACCTGCAGTAAATTTCGTATTTTCATATTTTATCGAATAATAATTATATTTAAAATATTTTATATTTATAAATTTTATTATATTAATAATTTATATTATATAAATAATAAAATATTATATATTTATATTATATATATTATTTTTTATATTATTTTATATTTTATATATTATATTAATTAATTTTTTTATATTATATTTAAATTACATCATAATCTTGCGTTTAATATTATCGAATTACTAACATAGTGTTAGGTTCAGCGGAATCGAGACTTCGCTCCCCTCTAATTCCAGGCGGGATTAATTTCTTCAGTTTGGTTCATTTTTCAGCTTAGAATAACTATTCGCATCCCTCCGCCGTTCGTTAAAAGCATGGAATCGTAATTCTTTAATAGCCCATGGCATTAGCTATTCGGCGGTTAGGAATAGCCAATTTTCTTATTCATAGTCTACCCTTTAAAATTTGGTAAAATTACAGCATACATACACGTCTGAAAATTCGTCTTTACCGAAACCCATTTGTTTTCATCCCTTTGCAAATCTCTACTTTATACTTCTCGACTTTTCCAGGCATGAATCTTTGTCCTTTTTTTCTCATCTTCATCATATTTCATTTTACCCATAAGAAAAAGAAAAAGGGAATAAAATTATTTTTCCAAACACAAGAACCATATCACATCAAAACAAAAGAATAAAAACTTGGAAAATGGAGAGTGAGAAACTCTCTCTCTCTCTCTCTCTCTCTCTCTCTCTCTCTCTCTAAGCATTAGATTATTCAGAGAGTCATTTGAGGCTTCGTTTTTGGGAGGAAGAACAAAAAGAAAGTGAATATATCAGAGGATGGAGGTGGTTGAAGTGGCGAGGGACGGTCAAAAATAGGTTGAAAGTCTTGTTTTTTTTTTTTTGTTTTTTTAATCTAAGACTTTTCGGAGATGTTTAAGAAAAACGAACCAAAAAAACATGAAAGATGAGATCCGGAGGAATCTTTGGGGTGAAAAAGAACAATTTTTGTGTGGACCACCGGCAGCCGACAATGTTGCTGGCGGTGGCAATGGGCGGCCATGGTTTTCTGCAAAAGTGAATGAAGCAGATGAAGCTTTAGAAGAACTATATTGATTAAATATTATTAAAGTATTTGTAATATATTATTAAAACATGTTTAATATATTACTCAATAATATTAAATATATTATTAAAATATTAAAATATGTTATTAAATATTATCCGAATAATTAGTTATGATACAATATAAAATATTAAATTAAAATATTTTATTAAGATATTAATTTATATTATTAATATTTAAATAAATTATTAAAATGTAAATATACTATTATGATATTATTGAAAATTATTAGAATTTAAATGTAACATTAAAATACAATTTATTTAAATTAAGAGTAAAATAATCAATTTATATCTATTTTTTATATATTCTTTAACATAATTCTAATTAATTAAATAATATAATATCATTAGTACTTTTCAATGAACTAAATAACGTAATACTTATTCTCTTTTTATTTTATTCTCATTGAATAATTATTTCGTTCATATTTTTAGGACCGTGCATAAGTTGTTTCAAATCGACTTAACCGATGAAATTTGGTTAATTCGGTTCGGTTAATCGGTCTGATAGTCATATTGATTTTTTATGTCAGTTTATTTGATTAATTTCATCGATTATCGGTTCATAAAATTATTAAACGAATTAACTAAATTTTTAATATTTAATAATTATATATTTACATATATTAATAGCTCAATTAAACTTATTTCCAAACCAAATATATAAACTATTAGCCTAAGACCTAATAAATCGATTTGATTAAATTAATCGATTGAAATTTAATCGGTTCGATTAATTCAGTTATAGTCAAAAAGATCGATCGATTTAATTGATTCATTTAATTAAATTTATTAATTTAATTTAAAAAATTTTTAATCGAACTAATTAAACCGACCGAATGTACGTTCCTACGTACTTTACCCTATTTCAACAAACCAAATGTATTGTAACTACTATTTCAGTCCAATGCGGTTCGTCAACTCGAAAACATGGCCAGCACGAATCCCATATCGTTCATCTAAGAAATAAGAATGTGTCGATGACTCTATTCGCTTATAAAATGGACCTAGACTGCAGATTACGTTATTGCGCTTGATGCAATGGCGCAGCTGGTGAGGTTCTAACCGAGGCGCGTCTGTTGCTGGTTGAAGACTATTTCCAAATCCACTCTTGGACCAGGGTTACGCGCTGGCCTTCGAGATTTGCCGGAGGGGCTCCATCCGGGGTAAAGTCCTAGAGTATTTAGTCTAAAAATGTATAATCTGACTATTGATCAACGAGCTGCTTGTAGAAGTGGTTAGATATATGTTTCTAAACGTCTAATCTGTAATGCACTTGAAGCAGTCGTAATACATAATTTTAGACTTAAAAATAGAAAGTTATTCAAACAAATATTGAATTTAGATTTAGTTGAAATTTCATTAATCAAGAAGTAAAAATTCGACTAATTTTTCAAGTAGGGGTGAAGGATTACGCAGTGACGTTTGGGGAAAGAAAAAGAGTGAAAAATTAGTATATACCTTTTTCTTTCTTTTAAAAGTTGGACTGATTTGTTGCTTGATAAGGAAATAGAAAAAGATGAAGAAAATGGGTAAATTTGCATCTCTTTTTTCCTTTCTCTCCAAATCTAATACTTTTGAATGTGGAAAAACTCCCTTCTTAATTAAATATTTTATTTATAATTTCTCTTTTTTATTTTATTTTCTATCATTTGGAAATACTTGGTTTCTTTCTTTTCCTCCAGCAAAACATACTTTCAGGATAAATTAGAAAATCATATGTGGAACGAAATGATTGGATACAATATTTCAATCCGGAGACCATTTGCAAAAAGACAAAATGAGATGGGATGGAAAGTGGAAAAGCAAAGAAACACAAAATGGTAGATAATAAGCAAGAAGAGGCAATGTCCCATACGGAAGAAAAACACAAACATATGGCTCTCCCCAAACTTAGCGGGAAGCGTGTATCAAAATGAAGGTCACGGAGTCGTGTGATGAGCCTAGAGCGAATTACTCTTTCACCGTTTACTAAAAAATACCGTGTGTTCGTCATTCTACGCAATATACGCCAATTTTTGGAAGGGTATTCCCTCAACCAATTCTGGATCTAAGGTTCATGTAAATGTAAACGGTAATTTCTAAGATGGGCAAGATGAAGTTTTCCAGCGTCTACTTAAACATGTCGTTACTCTTCTTGCAAAGCAGCGCATTTTCGCTTTTTGCTATGTGGTGGTATTGACGTCAGATGCGTAGAACACTTTTTCTATCTATCAGTTCTGGGAATAATCTCACCTTTGCTCACTATTTTCCGACGTGGGATTAAGCGCTGCACTAAATCTGAAAAATAAAAGGAGAAAAGAAATTATTAAAAGACCGCTGGACTGACCATTAAATAATAAATATAATAAAGAAAAGCAGTTATAAATTGAGTATAACATGACATGTGGTAACAGGGATACATAAGAACTCTACCAAACATATTCGAAATCCCCCATTGACCAAAAACTATTGAGAAGAGAGAGAATGGGCCTCCTTTGAAAAATGTACTTAGGACGGCGTCAATGGGCCATCAAGATGCCCTGTGGCCTAGATAGCTGCCTTCCATTTCATTCGGTGCTGCATCTGCGATCAGCTAATGCACGTTAGAGTTTATAAAATTGATTTGACTTCAATTTTTTTTCACTTTGTTTCGGGTTTAATGTCAATGAAATCCATTTAATTAAAAAGTTTATTACTTTGAATTGGACGATTCAATTTTGAATTACTCTAACAGCTTTAAATCTAAATGATTGAAAAAATCTAATTTAAAATTATCTGAATTTAATTAAGTTAATTTTGAAATCCAATAGTTTAGATTCTTGCAAAATTTTAAAATGGACATCTAACATGTTCATTTTCGAAACGCAGCCTTTTTTGCTCCAAAAATTTAAGAGGATCAATTACAGCCACCGGCTTTGAAAATCAATCCAAAGATTAATCATATATATATATATATAATATAACAATATACGAGCTTACATATGAATATTACTTATATGAATATTTAAGTGAACATTTTCTTTTAATGACATATAAGGTAATTAAAAATTATATTTTAATTAAATTTTTATTTAAAATAGTTTGTTGCCTGTGTGATGTATAGATTAGTTTTATTTATTTAAATTTACATGTTCATATTTAGATTTAATATATATTTAATAAAAATGGATTGAAATATTTTTGTATGCTTGAAATTAAAATAAAATCACATATATATATATATATATATATACACATTGAAAATCAGTGTCTAAGGAATCAACTATCATTTGATTTCTATTACTTGTTTGAACTCTAAACATGATAACACCACGATAATCTTTAGATCAGTTATATATTTATTCAATTATAATACTTTCAATAGTAAATTATATTATTTATCTATATTTTAATACCGATAATAACATTACGTTTGAATTAATTTTGCAAAGAATTAATGAAAAAGAACACGAATTGTCGAACTAAAACTATTCTTGCATTGCTTGTGAATCGTATTATTCATCAATTTTAAATATATTTTCGAATTCATTTGAATTCTCCTAGAGTGGCTCACATTTTTTGAAAGCAATAAGACTCCATACTTGTTACAATAGGCATGACATTCCCATCTCCAATGTTCAAGAACAAGAAAACAATTAAGAATATCATAAATTGGAGAGTCAAGATTACCTCGTCTGGGATATATGAAGATTCTGATTTTATCTCCTTGCAAGGAACCAAAAGATGCATATATGATCTGTAAAAAATCCCGTTAACTAACGGCAATATAGCTTACCAGGGGAATGTTAGACAAATAAAATTCTAACCATTTCTTTCTTTGTGATATGAACAATATATATTGAAAGGAAATTTTTTTTTTCATTTCTAGCTCATAGCTTAACCTTTACAGTTTTTTTTTTATTGAAATTGTTGATTGTCACTTGACCTTTTTTGTTTTCTAATTGTCTTGTGACTGTTGCAATTTATAAAGATTCTTTTATAAATCCTTATTTGAATTTGATTTCAATTTTATTTATATGGGTTTCAATTTATTACCCAATTTATTGCGTACATTCAAACTAAAACTCATTCAAACTTTATCATTTAAACTTTAGATTTTAGGATAAACTTTTATTTGAAATTGATTTCAATTTGATTGTTACCGATTTGTTGTCTACATTTCAAAGTAACTTGATTCCAAGTTTATCATTTAAACTTTTAAGGGTAAAATCCATTTTTATCCCCCAAGCTTTGGTCCATATGACACTTAACCTCCTGTGCTTTTTTTTTTGTTAACATTTATATCTTGTGTGGTTTGAGTCGTTAGACAATTGAAGGCAGTTGTGTTAGATTGTGCCATAACTTATTTTTTATACCATAATTATCATTCTCAGCTGATATATTTGAAAAAAATTAAATACTCTTTCACACACTCTCTCACTTTAATTTCTCTTAAATATTTTTACCTTTTTAAATTTCCAATTTATTTTTTGTCCTCATTTGTTTTCCTGCTTGAGCAACTATGAGTAAAAATTTCAATGGATCTTTTTCCTCTTTATCTGTTTCCTGTAATCAATGGGGAATTGTGATTGTGGAGATCCATATCCATGTCAGATAGCTTGGACACCGGACAATGTTGGAAGAAGGTTTTATGGGTTTGCAAATTATAGGGTAAATTGTCAAATTCTTAAACTTTTATTCGGTTGAAATCAAAGTTTAAGGAAATAGTACTGATATAAGGGTTTTTTTTTTTGTAATCTAGTTTAAAATGTGAGTGTTCTAGATGGGTTAATATACCACGAACTCGTCAAAGTGAGAGAGAGGTGTCATATCATGCATGGAAGAAGATAGAAAAATCAAATCATGAAATTGAGAATATGATATTGGAGATTCTATAGCTACAACAATCAGCCAAGGCTACATGTAAGAGAGAGAAACAATAAGAATTAATGTTATGCCGATATCAATGAAGAGAGAAATGGTTTTGGAGAGTGATTTTGGCCTTGATAGTTAAAGTTATATTAATGATGATTTTCATAGTAGTCAAGTTGTAATGTATTTGTCATCTTGGAGTGGGTTGTAACATGAATGCTATCATGGTGCATCATAGAGTTGTAATGTTTTGAGCTTAATGTTATGGGATGAAATTGCTTTAGTATATTGGAGTGAATTTGAATGTTGGCATGTAGTTTGCCAATACGTCATGAATCTTTTGGTCATTTGAATATGACTTTTGCTTAAAAAAGATGAAATTTTACACTTGTAGAATGAATATAGTATTTTCATATATTCAAAGCAACATCCATCAGACAAAGACAATATTAAACTCTAAAGACATTTAACCTATGAAGTTTGTCAATTACATAATTATATCCATTTACCAAAAAAAAGCCTTAAATCGGCTACATCAATGGCAACTTTAATATAACTGCTTCATTTGTATTGCCAAAATACATTTAAGAGGTGAAAAGACAAAAAACAAAAGCAATCATGTAATTTGCCTTGGTCTTCTAAACCTACATGATTTGCCAAAAAAAAAAAAAAAATCCAAGCAATGTCTTCATGTTGGTTTTGGTCTTACAAACCCACATGATTTGCTTTCTAGCAGATGCATCTAAAAAAATTTAATAGTTCTATTAAATTATATATTTTAAATATTAAACCTTAATAATTCTATAAAATATGTATTAAACAAGTCTATGAATGATGTATTTATCATTGCCCATATGAATTTTTACCTTAGGTCTTGAAAATCTAGGTGTACTAGTTGTTGCTTGTACTCGTGCCTGTGTTGGTATATGTGCTGCAGCCTGTATTGTTACCTTGCTCGTTCCTGTGCAGGTGCCTACGGTGGTGTTTGTGCTGTGCTATAGAAGGTCGGCTTGAAGTAGGTTGGCTTAGAGTAGGTTGCACCTAGCTGGCAGTAGCAGCTGTTACAAACTGTTACTTCTCCTTTTGTAAATGTTTCTTTCTCTGGGTAGAGGATTCATTAGTAATTAAAGCCTTGCAACTGCAAACATTGTGACCAGATTGCTTGTAGTTGCCACAAATGCTGGTCTACAATTTTTTCATCCCCCTCAGCTAAAGTAACCCCTGTAGAACAAATTTAGAGTCAATCAGGTAGAACCCATTAGAACCCCATACGAAAACAAGCATACATTTTAGGAAATTCAAAATGTAATTTTAATTTCAATTAAAAGCTATTTCAAACTTAATCTCTATAGCATGCAAAACCTATATACGTAGAAAGCATCTTAAACTAAGTAACCTAAAACCCATGCAATAATCAATCATTTTCTATCTCTAGATTTCTATTTTCAGCC
>JAQSVH010178439.1:0-20249 GCA_029448705.1 Adansonia digitata
TTATGAGTACCATGCAAGAGTGCAAGGCCATTCTATTGAGAATTGCACATTATTAAGAAAAAGGTACATGGTTCATTAGAAAAAGGAGTGATCAAGGTTAAACAAAGGCCTAGACCAAATGTTGGAGCTAATTTACTCCCCAAACATGCCAAACCAAGAGTGAATGCAATAATCAAAAAGAAATATTGTTGGGTCAAAAAAGGCATTAGAGAAGTCAAAACATTGATGGGTAAAGTCTAGCAAGCTTTTGTGACTATTGGAATAGTCTCAGAGATCAAAGATTAGGGCAAAGAAATCGTTAGGCAATCTTACTATAATTGCAGTCACATGTATGATTTGTAACACTACCCATCGTTCTTAGAAATGGTTTAAGGGATGATGGACCGGTCTGAGATTGAGTTCTATGAGGATGAGATAAACACATCGATCCAACTATTAATGCCATAGATAAGGAAAGGCCTATTGATGACTGTATCTCAAGTTATTTGTCTCTTATGAGCATGGAAAAAAGAGTTGATGAAAGTTTTAGGCAGTATGCTTTGAGATAGATGGGGAAGACTACTCAAATTCATCCTTTATTGATAGAAAAATAGATGATAGTCAGATTCATTAGCACATTACAAACCTTTTATTACAAAAAGGTAGCAAAAATCTTCATAAAAAGCTTCATAGATGTAGTTGTACTCTGTGGAATGATTGATGAGGCCATGAAAAATGAATCCGATAGAAAAAAACTGCAAAGACAAAAAAAAAATAAAGGCTAATCCGTAATAGAAATCTAGCACTAAAGCCAGTTCATCTCAAACTCATGTTAAGTTAGATATCAGTAAATGGTTATTGAAGAGAATTGCAAAATTATAGAAAACATAAAGAAGGTTGGAACACCAATGAATTTGGTTTGGGAAATCTTGGTGCAAGCTAAATTGCTTAATGCAGCTAAAATAACAAAAGAAAGAATTGATGGCTTTAGTGATTTCCATACTATTTACGGCCACACTTTTCAAACATGTAAAGAGTTTCGTGCTATGGTTCAAAGAATGATGAATGGGGGTAGCATTGAATTTTATGATGAAAAGCAAACCCAACATACTGAGTCCATAAAAACAATACTATCTGTCAACAATGTGGATAAAAAAGGAGGCAATCCTCCCTATAGGATTGGAAGCCCATTGATCTTGTTCGATAACTGACCAAGATTCAAAGCTACCCTTGTTCAGACTGCACAAAGGGTGATCATTTAGTTTCCATCTTTTTTCCATTGTAAAGATGATAAGGCGATTCCATGGAACTATGAAAGCAAAACCTTAATCATCAAAGAATCTAGTCGATAATCATAAATGTTAACCTTCTAGGGGTCAGCCACCTAACTCAGAATAGTAGACCTTATATCCAAGCAGCATCAAGAAGTGAAACTCAGCAAGAGAATACTAATCTTATTCCTCAAGTACCAAAATATACAACTAAAAACTCAGATCCGGTAGCAATCAAGGAGCTAGTAAGTGAGAAAGAAGCTATAAAATTCCTTAAGTTCATCAAGCACAGTGAATACAGTCTCATCAACTAGTTGAAGAAGCCACTCACCAAGATATCTATGTTGTCACTACTATTGAATTCTGAAGCTCACAGTAATGTCTTCCTCAAGGTTTTGAATGACACGTATGTCTCTTTTGACATTTCTATAGGTCAGTTGGATCATCTAGTGAGCAACATCAATGCTAGCAATTACATATCTTTTGGCGATGATGAAATCCCGCATTGAGGAAGAAGAAACTACAGAGCACCTCACATCACCACATACTATAAAGGCATCACATTACCTAAGGTGCTCATTGATAATGGATCAGTTTTAAAAGTAATACCCATGTCATGCTTGAACAAGTTCCCCATTGATGTATCTTATATCAAGAATAGTCACATGGTGGTGTGCTCATTTGATGGAACTTGCAGAAATGTTGTAGGAAACACCACCATTCTGCTTCAAATTAGCCCATGCACTTATGAAGTAGACATTCATAGAATGGATATTGCTCTATCATACACCTATTGTTGGGAAGGCCTTAGATTCACTCTATAAGGGCTTGCCATCATATTTACAGTAAAAATTAAAATTTGTCATTAAAAAAATTTATTAGTATTGAAAGAGAAAAAGATGTCATTCTTACTACCTCAAATAATGCTCCATATGTCAAGCGTAACAAAGATATCCTAGAATCCTCTTTCCAATCCTTTGAGTTCATCAATGTTACTTTTGTCAAGGAAGGGTTGCCAATGTTTGAGCTTCGCTATCGAAGAGTATTCATATGGTTTAAAGCTTTCTATCAGCAAAGGTGCCTAGGCTTGAAAGGGATTTGAAAAACAGCTCCAAGGGATTAACAAAGCCTTGAAAGTTATCAACTAGATCGATAAAAAAGGGCTAGGATTCAAACCCAATGCATAGTAAAATAGAAAACAAGCTTAAAAAGTTTATGAAAAGAGGATGGTCCATTTATTAAGAAAAGCCATAGATTGTGAATTAATGATATTTCCACCACTTTGGGAAAGTTTTTGCCTAGGAGTTCATGTAAATACTAGCTTCGCTAATGCTATGCTCATGTTGAATAAGGCGTTTGAGGATTTCTCCATCAATGTGATTGATAAGCCAGAGATGTCAACTATAAGCCTAGAGATGGGTCCATGCCCTTCAAAATTTCTTCTAAGTGTTTAGACTGAGATTGAGATTCATGTACTATTTAAGTATATTTCAAAGTAATGCTATGAACTAAACCTACATGCTTTTGCCCAAAAACATTAT
Organism: Adansonia digitata; assembly: GCA_029448705.1. Classification (NCBI taxonomy): domain Eukaryota; kingdom Viridiplantae; phylum Streptophyta; class Magnoliopsida; order Malvales; family Malvaceae; genus Adansonia; species Adansonia digitata. The sequence goes on from JAQSVH010178439.1 coordinate 2,792, forward strand.
AAGATCTTTTGTATGGGCATTTTTTATTAAGTGTTATCATTGAGAATGACTAAGCATTTGTATTTCCTCTTTATGTTCATTAATTTTCGTTAACTCTTAGACCTTTCTCAACTATTTTTCCACCTATATTTTTCTTTTATCATATTTTTAGGTACCTCGATGAAGGTGACATGAATATTCATACTTAAACTTTAGAAATCAATTTCGAGAAACCAATCTACACTGGGGAGGTTGAGTCTAAAGAGAATCCTAAAGAGAACCCCATGCCTCCAAACCTACTAAGACTAATTGAACAAAAAAACAGATATTGCCTTATGAAAAACCCACTAAAACCTTAATCCTTGGAATGAAAGAAGATCTAAAAGAAGTTAAAATCAAAACATTTATAAAACCTCAACTCGAGTCGAACTAATAAGTTTCCTCCAAGAACATTGAGATGTGTTCGCTTGGTCCTACCAAGACATGCTTGGATTAAACACTAATATTGTGGTCGTAAACTTCCCTTCAAACCTGACTATAAGCCTATACAACAAAAGCTTAGAAGGATAAAGCCTAAAATGCTTCTGAAGATCAAAGAAGAAGTGAAAAAACAATTTAAAGCAAGATTACTTGGGATAGCCAAATATCCTGAATGGGTAGCTAATATAGTCCTAGTTCCAAAAAAAGGATGCTAAAGTGCTGATGTGCATGGACTATAGGGACTTGAACTGAGCTAGGCCCAAGAATAATTTTTCTCTGCCTCACATCGATACCTTAGTAGACAACACTACCATTTTCCTTCATGGATGGATTTTCGGGCTATAACCAAATCAAAAGGACAGTTGAAGACATGGAAAAAATTACTTTTGTAATCGTGTGGGGCACTTTGTACTATAAAGTGATGCCCTTCAGACTCAAGAATGCTAGGGCAACCTATCAAAGGCCGATGGGAACATTGTTGCATGACCTCATGCTCAAAGAAATAGAGGTCTATGGGATGATATGATTACTAAATTTCCAAAGGAGAGTGAACATGTTGTAAATTTATAAAACTCTTTAAATGGCTTCACAAATACCAACTCAAATTAAATCCCATAAAATGTACCTCTGGTGCCATATCTAGCAAATTATTAGGCTTTATTGTAAGCGAAAAAGGAATAAAAGTTGATCTTGACAAGGTCAAGGCCGTTCAAAGTTTGCCACCACCTCGAACTCAAAAAGAAGTAAAAAGTTTCTTAGGAAAGATGAACTACATAGCTCAATTCATATCTCAATTGATTGGCAAATGCGATCTAATCTTTTAGCTATTTAGAAAATAAAATCTTAGAGAAAGAAATGAATAATGCCAAAAAGCTTTCGATAAGGTCAAACATACCTTTTAAACCCTCTAGTACTTGTGCCATTAGTGCTACATTGATCATTAATTCTATATCTATCAATTTTTGATAAGTTACTGGGTTGTGTATTAGGTCGACACAATGACTCAGGCAAGAAGGAACATGGGCTATCTACTACTTGAGTAAGAAGTTCATAAAATAAGAAAATAATTGTTTATTCGTAGAGAAGCTATGTTGTGCTCTAACTTAGACATCCTAAAGGTTTAGACAAAACATGTTGTACCATACTACATGGCTAATCACCAAACTCGATCGCATTAAGTATTTATGCAAAGCTCTTGCCTTGTTAGGGAGATTAGCTAGGTGGCAAGTCTTACTTTTTGAGTATGACATCATGTATGTAAATTAGAAAGCCATTAGAGGTGATGCAATAGCGAATTTCTTAGAATCCGAGCAATAAATGACTATAAGCCTTTAGACTTTAGTTTTCCTTACGAAGATTAGATATGCATATCTGAGGCAGAGAACATTGTCAAGTGTAGTTCATCTTGGAAAATGTACTTTGATGGAGCTTCAATGCATTAGGGCATGGAATTAGGGTAATTCTTATCTCACCTAATAGAAACCACTACCATTTTACTATAAGGTTAAACTTCGATTGTCCCAATAATATAGCTGAATATGAGGCCTACATCATGGGACTTCAAGTAGCCATTGAAAGCGGCATGCGAATGCTACAAGTACTTTGAGATTCAACCCTTATAATTTATCAACTGAAAAGAGAATGGCAAATGCCGATACTAAACTGATCAATTATAAGAATCTAATCTCGAAACTTAAAAAGAGTTTAATGATATTTGCTTTCAACATCTACCTCAAGAAAAGAATCAAATTGCCGATGCCTTAGCCATCTTATCATTTATGTATAAAGTCAATGGAGAATCGAATATTGCTCCTATTCAGATAAGTATCTATACAGCCCTAATACATTGTCAGAATATTGAAGAAGAGAAGGATGACTTGCCATGGTATCCTGACATTCTTCAGTACATCAAGGATCAACGATACCCAAAAGATGCCAGGGAAACTGATAAGAGAAACATCTGATGATTAGTCATGAGCTTCATTTTGGATGACAGCATTTTGTACAAGAAAGGCTAGGATCAGGTGCCACTCTGATGCTTGGATGCCTTCAAAGCTAAAAGAATACTTGAAAATGTTCATGAAGGAATTTGCAGTATGCATGCTAATAGACACTGAATGGCAAAGCAAGTCATGAGATCAAGCTATTACTAGTGACTCTTGAAAGAGATTGCATTAACTATGCTTGAAAATGCACAAATACCAAATCTACGCTAACAAAATCCATGTCCCACTAAACCTCTACATGTCATGATAGCTCTATGGCCTTTTTCTATATGGGGTATGGATATGATTAGATCGATTACCCCTAAAACTTCTAATGGACATTGTTTTATTTTGATTGCTATCGATTATTTCACCAAGTGGGTAGCGGTAGCTTCATATGCTAATGTCACCAAATTGACCATATGCAAATTTGTGAAATAGGACATCATTTATAGATATGATCTTCCTCAACAAATCACTACTGATAATGCACACAACTTGAAAGCCAAAATGATGTAAGTGCTTTGCTTTCAATTCAAGATTCAACATTAAAATTTCATCCCGTACTATTCGAAAATGAATAGGGTAGTTAAAGAAGCCAATAAGAATATCAAGAAGATAATTGAAAAGATGGTTAAGATGTACAAAGATTGGCATGAAAAACTACCTTTTGCATTACATGCCTATCGTACAGCAATATAAACTTCCACAAGTGCTACCCTATTCTCCTTGGACTACGCTTGAAGGCTATCTTACCAATTAAGGTTGAAATCCCTTCATTGAGAGTATTTATGGAATCACCACTTGAAGAGGCTGAATGGGTTAAGACCTGATATAAACAGCTCAATCTCATTAAAGAGAAAAAATTAAAGCCATTTGTCATGAGCAGTTGTATCAATAGTGTAAGATAAGGGTCCACAATAAAAGGGTTTATCCTCGTTAATTCCAAAAAAATGACTTGGTGCTCAAAAAAATTCTCTCGATCCATAAAGATACTTAAAGAAAATAGACCCCAAATTAGGGAGGCCCGTATATGGTGAAACCTATATTTTTTGAAGGAGCCCTAATCTTAATCGAGATGGATGGTAGCGACCTACCCAACCATGCGAACTTTGATTCTATTTAGAAATGCTATGCCTGAAAGGATTGTAGTATGAAAACCTAAAAGAGCATCCTATTTCTCCTTCTCCTTCCACTCTCCCAAGAAAAAAACAAAAGAACAAAAAAAAAGAACAAACAAAAACAAACAAAAAGAGAGAGAACTAGCTTAAGTTGAAAACCTGAGAGGGCGACTTAAGTGACTAGACCCCTTTACTCCAACTAAGTCAAGCCCAAACCATCACCAGCCTAAAACCAATTTTCCCTATGGTCACAACCCTGATCAAGATGCTGGATCATAACCTAATACACCTATTCTAAACTAACCAACCTTACCAAGTCTCTCCATACTTGTACCTAAAAAAATGGAAACTACCTAACTTTGAGGCCTTTATCCCACCATAGGGCAATTTGAGGAATTTCTTATAAACTTGGTAGTATTTGACATGGTTACATGAATATGACATGCATAAGACCAAAAACATGACATGACACGATTACATTCTCAAAATCTATATAATACAAATTATAACGTATGAAAATTGATAAAAATATAAAAAACCTTAAACATGATTATAACACAAATACACGAATTGCTAGGTCTATCTTTTTATGAGTCTAGTAACACCAAAAAGATTAATCGTTTCAGAGAACTCTCTGAAAGCATTTAGTGGATGATTCATGATATCAGCATAAGGGGCCAATCAACCAGGAAGGCCTCTCTTATCTCTTTTGTATTTCATAATCTTTCATAATTTCATAAGTTTGTCATAACTTATACCATTTTTCTTTAAATAAAATATAATTACTTGATTTATTGCAAAATCTTTTAGTAACCATGTATTCTGTGTTGTTTCATGCTTATCATTTAGTTGATAATGCTTGGTAAATGAACAAAATTGATAATAGGATTTCTTAGAATTACTTGGAAAGATAAAACTTCATAGGAATTTTTTTTTCATGTCTAAAGACTAAGAATAAACTCCTAGGGCCACAATCAGTTTGGCCTTGGGACTCTCACACTCTAAAAAATGAGTGTTCAAAACCTCCTCTAATGTCTTTGAAAAATGAATAACCTTAACATTCAAAGCCTCTAGAAATCTAAAGCAAGATTGACTAACCTTAGGTAGAAGGCACCTTATCAAATCAGGATAGTGCAAATAGCCAAAGAACCAAAACTGACTATTGGATTAGGCTTTTAAAGTCATAACTCTTGCATCATTTAGACATGTACTGGTATCCCCATACATTATGCAACATTTAACATCTCCCATATACAAAGTCAAATTTATAGAAAACCTAAGGTACAATTTTTCTATTTTTGAAAAACCTTAAAAGGCCTTAAGTAAGTATCTTTGACCATAGGAGCTCATTGAAAATCATCCAAGAATGGTACCTCAACTCATTTTTTTTAGTCCTTAAAGAGTATGATGCTTGTTCTTACCTACCTGTAAAGCTCAAACAAGCTGGTGGCACCTATCTACCTTTGTCCATAAAAATCTGGATGCCTTTTCTTACCTACCATAAAGCCCACACAAGTTGGTGACACTTGTTTACCTCAGTCCATGAAGAGTTGGGTGCCTTTTCTTACCTACCATAAAGCCCACATAAGCTGGTAGCACTTATCTACCTCAATCCCCAAAGAACTAGATGCTTATGGAGATAAAGCCCACACAAGTTGGTGGCGTCTATCTACCTTAGTCTATAAAGAGTTGGACACTTATCGATCAAAAGCCACACAAGCTGGTGGCACCTATCTACCTTAGTCAACAAAGAGTTGGACATCTTTTCTTACCTACCATAAAGCCCACACAAGCTGGTGGTATTTGTTAACCTTAGTCCACGAAGAGTTAGATGCTTTTTCTTACCTACCATAAAGCTCACACAAGCTGGTGGCACCTATCTATCTCAGTCCAAAAAGAGCTAGACATTTATCGAGTCAAAGCCCACACAAGCTGGTGGCACTTATCTACCTCAGTCCATAAAGAGTTGGACACTCATTGAGTTAAAGCCCATAAAAGCTGATGGCACCTATCTACCTCAGTCCATAAAGAGTTGGACACTTATTGAGTTAAAACCCATAAAAGCTGGTGGCACCATGTTAACCTTCATCAAAGCCCATACAAGCTAGTGGCATCTATTTGGGGTTAAATAAAAAAAACTAGTAGGGAGGCCAAACCCTATAAAGCTTACCAAAATTTTTTTGCAAGTATATTCGATCTATCTCGGCTGAATACCAAATAGCACTTTACTTCTTTGCAAGCATAAGGAACCATCATCCTACCATAACAAAATGGTGCCTATTTATCTTTGCCCTGTTCTTAACACTTAACAATGGCCAAAGAGCAACAGCTGTGTACACTTGGTTTTATCACAGCCTATTTTTGCCATCTAGGGACTTAATTAAAGGATGAAAAAATTGGATGATAAAAAATAAGAAATTAAGGGGCTATTATCTTATGCCATGTTGCCAGGCACTCAACGCTAAGCAAAAATTTTTTTTGGAAGATCTAAAATGCTTATGGACCGTATTAAAGAAAATGTAAAATGAGGCATCAAAGGCCATTTTTTATGGTGTCATCGGAGTCATTTAGATGAGCATACAGATCAATTTCCCATTGTTTATGACCAAGGTAAGGAAAATCAGGAAGCCATAAGTGTGTGCAAGTTATATTGGTGCCTAAGTTTTGATAAGAGGTTTTTACATTGCCAAAAACTTGAATTTTCACATGTAGTACCGATATAAAAGGTTTCATATTTATACCTATGGTAGGTTAACGATACCTAGCATGTTTATATCAATATAGACCTTACATTAGCTAAAGTTATGATTTTTGGCAAAATATATTGATGCACAAGCATGAGTATCGATACAATCCATGGAGTATCGATACAAGCCTCTAAGTCTTGAGACTAGAAATAATTTTTTGCTCTTAGTATTGATACACACCTACTGTATCGGTACTCATCGGTAGAAATTGCCTTGTGTATCGATACACCATGTTTTGTAATGATACACCAAGGCATTTTTACCCAATTCAAACCATTTTTTAGCCTTCGAAAAGCTAATTCAAGCATTTTTTTGGCACCAAAAAGTCATCATAAATCATTGAAAACCTCGACTTTAGGCCTATGATCATATTTAAACTAATTTTAAAAGCCTAAATAGCCAATGACAAGGGTCATTTTCATAAAATATATTGCAGTAAGAGGGCATGTTAGGTCTATCTTCAGTTGCAGGCTATTACAACCTTTTTGCCTCCTTTCTCAGCATGACAGAACCAATAAAAATGAGACCAACTAAGTATGGTAACTAGAGATATCCCTTAATATAGGAATGGAAGATCAAAAATGCCCTTGCTTTGTCTCTTAAAAGCATTGGCTGAGTATTAAATCAAAAGGGGAGAGGAAAAAAAAGAGAAAACTTCTAACATTCCCAAAGAGTTCTCTAGTAATCTAAAAAAAAGCTATTCCTAAGAATCCCTAGCAATATCTAGCCCTTAAACTCTTCCAAAAGCACTGTTCCATTGCCTTTCAAACTTAACCTTCTTCCATTCCTATAGTTTCCCTAAATCACCATCAGAAAACCTTTAAAAACTTAACCTTTCACAAATTTTCACCCACAACCATATTATTGGAAAGCTTCTTTCTTGACCATCTTGACATAGTACTAAGTAGCTCTCTATTATTTTGCAAGCACTCAAAATTATCTTCCTACTCAAACAAAATGGTGTCTATTTGTCTTTGTCCTATTCCTAATACTTAGCAATGGCCAAAGAGGGGTAGTTATAGACATTTCATTTTATCCGGGACAACCTTTAGCATTCCAAGTCTTAATTGAAAGATAATAAAACTAGAAATTAATTAATGAACTAGAGGACTTCCAACCATTCCTAAAAAGCTCTCCAATAATCCAAAAAAAAAAAGCTTTAGCTATTCTTAAGAATCCTTAGCAATCTGTAGGCCTAAAATTCTTCTAAAAACACTATTCCATTGCCTTTCACCCTTAACTTTCTTCCATTCATGTAGTTCCCCTAAACCACCATCTCAAAACCTTTAAAACTCAACTTTTCACACACTTTCACGCTTAAAACACCTTACCATCAACCATATTGCTAGGAAGCTTCTTTCTTTCATCTTTTTCTTGCTAAATAATAGCAAAAAAAAGAAAAGAAAAAACTTAGCTTAAAGTCACCGCTTTAGTACGTAAGAAAAATTCAAGCTTTTTGCTATACATTTTACCTTATTCCATATTTTTTTATTTTTATCATCTACATCAATTTAGTGAGCCCTTCATATGGCCATGATCATTCTAGGACTCTCATGCATTATTATTGCCTTGGTTATGGTAGTCTTGGGATCATGATGTTCATGTGATGCCTTATTTTTGCTTGGTCGGCCAAACTTCTAGTATTTCATTCTATCATCAAAATAGTCCCTTATTCATGCATTCTCTGACATATTTCATCTATTCTTACATGCTTAACACATGCCTAAATGTTCACCTTAACACGTCTTATGTATGTTCATGCATTTCTTATGTTTTAAGAGTCTTATGACATAAAAATGTTGTCTTGGTAACTCCAGCCTGTATTTCTTTATTTAAATATGTTCATGTCATTTTCATATAGCTTATTTGTCATCTTTTTACATTTTTGTCATCTATTTCTATGCCTGTCATTTTTATGTGCTTGCATGTTTAGTCTAGGTGCATCTTTATGTGTGTTATATATTTTTTTGACATCTCTGTCAAAATGCTTGCTTATTTCCTAAAAACCTAATTTTCAAAAAAATTCCAAGTTTATTCTAACTCCAATAAATAAAGAATAGCATGGATTTAATGTATCCATAACATTGGTCTTCCAATCCTATGGGCAAATCAAATATTTAAGCTCTGGATTCATGGTAAGATAGGTTTAAAGATGCTATTTTTCCAAGCAAAATTACCCTTTTTGGTTAAATATATATATATATATACACTAAGCCTTTATCTTAAGTTTAACATTTTCATGATGGCATGGTCAATGAGTTGCTTCATCATCTTAAACTACTTTGAGATTATGAAATGAACTTGTGGCTCATGTTATCTTCCCCTGTGTTGTGGACATTCGAATGTCCATAACTTGAGTTTGACCCCCAAGAAACCTTTTTTTTGCTCTGGCAGAATTGTAATTTGAATTTGAAAAATTATTTTCAACCATAAAGGATTTTCCTAAATTTTTTGATATTTTCTCTTAAAGATTATCGAAATACCTTTCCAACGATGTTTTGTTTGCCCTTAAATCATCTCGGATAAGGGAATTATGATTTTTTAAACCTTTATTGTTTGAACCCCTGAAAACAGCATGTGATACTCTATTTGGGCCATTTTGGCCCATCGATGATTTTTTCTAGAATTTTCATATTTTTTTCTTAGAACATCACAAAATACCCTTTCTAGAAAGGTATTGTTCATGATTTAACATTTTTGAATAAGCCTTGAATGATTTCTCAAAGTCAATCATGCACTTTTCCTTGATGCTGCAGTGTCAAGACAGACCTAATTTCAAAAATTAATTCCACTTAGAAAGTGATTTTCTAGGATTTTTAAAATATTTTACATTAAATCTTATCGAGTCTTCTTTCTAATGGTACCTTATTCACCCCCTAAAGCCTTCGAATGGACCTAGAATAAATTTGAGAAATGAGCAGACACAATATTGTCCTTTATTTTAATTTAATTTTTGAAACACCAGAGACATTCAAATGTCTCAAAATACATTCGATTGGTTCCTCTACAATACAAGCACTTTAGACTTAGATTAAGGCTTAAGACAAATAAATCTTATCCAAATCTTCAATTTCATATTTTCAAAAATGTTAAAAAAAAAGAACTTTTTCTTTTAAAACATCACAAATTTTTATTTTTGAGATACTCCAACCCCACTGCTCTAAAGGATACTCCACCCAATTCTTCATGAAAAAACTCAAATTTTCTCTTTATTCGTAAATATTTTCTTAATTTTATCTTTAGAGATACTTCAACCCCATATCTTCGAGGGGATACTCCAACCCCTTTTTTATCTAGAAAATATAAATTTTTTTCTTGTGAATGCCCTAGATTGTTTTAACTAAAATCTTTCTTGTCTTGTAAATGACCATTGAATCCAAACCCGTCTCTAAATTATCATCTCGGTTATTCTTCAATGATTGAAGAAAATTATGAGACAAATTTTAATTGTCCCTTCTTTTTACACTCTTTTATTTGTGATTATTTGTTTGTGATATTATTATATTCTTTGTTATCATACTAACATGTTTCCTTTTTGTAGTCATTATCGTGCATCCATATTTACAATTTGTTTCCCAATAAAATTTATAAGGCAATGTTCTATTTTGGTATCTTTCTAGTGCTTAATACGAAATATCCAAAATTTCAAAACCAATCTGGAGATTATTTTTATAAAAAAAATCCTTAGGTTTTTCACAACTCTAAGGTGCAAAGGTGATCTAATTTTTTTTTTAAAAAACAGATCAATAATTTACAAAACCTTATACATTAAAGGGGATAATTTCTAAATAATGATCAAATGGAGCTGAATAAGCCTAAACTAAAGTGAGAAATAGTTAGTAGGTATTGATTTCGGGTGTCGTAAGGGTGTTAATCTTTTCTCGCATGTAACTAACTCACAAACCCAACCAATAAATCTCTAGACTTTGTAGACCTTAAGCTCAATGTTTTGAGTTTCGTAACTCAAAATATTATTTTTAATAGACATCTGATCTTGCCTAGCTTGAAACGATCAGTTGTGACTTCAAGTTTACAGCCACTTCATGGTGACCATCTATGGCTAGCTAGGTAAGCGATTCACTTAATGGTCTCCCCCCTTCATACTACTATGCCTAATTCAAATCCTGATCATGGGATAATTCAAAGGGTCGGCCATGACCAACCATAATTTACTTTTAAGTCGAGTGCATTATATCTTTCGAATCGTCTGACGTTTTAAAGGTATGACATGTGGCCACAATAATATTTCTTGATAAAGTCTGAATTGACTAGAATGGTAAGACATTGCCATTTATTTCCACCAAGATCAAGGCTCCTTTGAAGAAAGCTTGTTTCACAACATAAGGTCTTTCTTAATTAATAATCCATTTGCATTAGGTGTCTTTATGGATCAAGAGGATCTGTTGAATGACTAATTCCCCTTCATAAAAAGGATAAGGGTAAACCTTTTTGTCATTGGCCCTAATTATGCGCTTTTAATACATTTGCCCATGATAGATGGCTTTCATTCATTTTTTTTCAATAAGGTTTAACTGATCATATTTATCTCTGACCCATTCAGCTTCTTCGAGTATGGCCCTCATCAAAACTCTTAGAAAGAGGGTCTTAACTTCGATAGGTAGGATGGCTTCTATCCCATAAACTGAAGAGAAAAAGGTAGCATCCATGGATATTTAGACTGATGTTTGATATGTGTAAAGTGCGAAGGGTAATTTTTCATGCCAATCTTTGTAAGTTTTAGCCATTTTCTCAACTATCTTTTTGATGTTCTTGTTAGTTGTTTCGACTCTCTTGTTCAATTTTGATTAGTATGGCATTAAGTTATGATGCTGGATTTTAAATTAGGAGCATACTACTTGCATTAGGTTATTTTTCAAGTTGAAAGCATTGTCAGTGACGGGTTGCTCAGGAAGCCCATATTGACAGATGATGTCCTATTTTATGAACTTCATGACAATTGAATTAGTGCCATTGGCATATGAGGCTGCCACCATCCATTTAAAGAAGTAATCGATTGCCATTAGAATGAACCATTGTCTGTTCGAGGCCTTAGAGGTGATAAGCCTAATCATATCCTTGCCCCACACAAAGAAAGGCCATAGAGCTATCATGACATGGGTGGTGAGGATAGGACATTGATCTTATTTGCATAAATTTGATACTTGTGACATTTTCGGGCATAGTTCATATAGTTTTTTTTGATAGTTAGCTAGTAAAAACCTAATCTTATGATTTGTTTGGCCATCTGGTGCCCATTAGCATGCGTGCCAAATATCTCTTCATGAACTTCTTCTAGGATCCTTTTGGGTTCAGGAGCATTGACGCATTTGAGTAACACTTGATCTTAACTCATCTTGTATAAGACGTCTCCATCCAGAATGAATCCTATAACCATTGTCCTGATAGTCTTTTTGTCATTTTCTATGGCATGCTTAGTGTACTGTTGATCTCTGATGTATAAAAGGATGTCATGATACTATGGTAAGTCATTTTTCTCTTTTTTGACATTCTAATAGTGTGCCATAGTCATATAAATGCTTATCTAAATGAGAGCGCATCTGACTCTGGATTAACTTTAAACATGGACAATAATATGGCCAAGACGTCATTTATTTGGTTTTTTTCTTGAAGTAAGTGCTGAAAGCTGATATCATCAAATTCTTTTTTGAGTTTTAAGATCAGTTTCCCATAATGAATCAGTTTAGTGTAACACGTTTACCACTCTCTTTTCAGTTGGTAGATGACTAGGGTTAAGTCACCAAAAGCTTGTAGAGTCTTAACATTTTTCTTCATAGCTGCTTAGAGCCCTATGACACCGGCTTCATATTCTATTTTATTTCGGTACAATTAAACTTTAGGCTGGCTATAAAAAGATAGGTACTTTTCTTAGGTGAAATCAATATTGCCCAATTCCATGCCCCAGAGCATTTGATGCTTCATTAAAATACATTTCCCATGATCGATCATGACTATTGATATCTTTCTTGATGCAACATTAGATCTTTATCTGGGAAATCAAAGTTTAAAGGTTCATAGTCGCCTATTACCTTGCTTGATAAAAAGTTGGCTATCATGTTACCTTTGATGGCCTTTTGGTTGACGTAGATGATGTTACATTCAGAGAGTAGACTTGCCTTCTAGCCAATCTTCTTGATAGTGTAAAGGCTTCACATAAATACTTAACAGGGTCGAGTCTCATGATTAACCATGAGGTATGGCATAACATGTATTGCTTAAATTTCTTGGCCGTCTGAAATAAAGCACAACATAATTTCTCAACTGCAAAGTAGTTGTTTTCATAGTCCCATAAATTTTTTGCTCAAGTAGTAAATTGCTTGGTTTTTTCCCTAATCATCATGCTGCTCTAGTACAAAACCCATAACTTGTCAAAAACTACCAAGTAGAGGATCAAAGGTTGATCAAAACTAGTGGTTCTAGCACTAGTGGGTTTGACAGGTAGTCTTTAACCTTGTCGAAAGCTTCTTGACATTCCTTATTTCATTCCCCAGAATTTTATTTATGAAAAAGTCAAAAAATGGGGTCACATTTATCAATGAGTTAAGATATAAGTCAATAGATATAGTTTAACCCTCCTAAGAAGTTTTTAACCTCTTTTTGGGTTCAAGGTGATGGCATGTTTTGGATAGCTTTAACTTTATTTAGGTTAGCTTTAATTCCCTTTTTGCTGATAATGAAGCTTAGTAGCTTGCTTAAGGTGACATCAAAAGTATATTTGGTGGGGTTCAACTTTAGCCAAATTTTTCGTAACCATTCGAAGAGCTTTTGAAGATTTTTGACGTGTTTATCTTTTCTTGTTGGCTTGGCGATCATATCATCTACATAGACCTCAATCTCTTTGTGCATTAAGTTACAAAATAGTGTCACCATGGCTCTTTGATAAGTTGCCCTAGCATTTTTAAACCCCAAAGGCATGACTTTATAGAAAAATGTGCCCTACATGGTTATGAAGGTAGTTTTCTCCATATCTCTAGGCATCATTTTAATTTGATTATTACTTGAAAACCTATCCATAAAAGAGAACAAGGAGTTCCTAGTTGTATTATCAACAAAGTATCGATATAAAGCAGTGGGAAATAATCTTTGGACTAGTCTAGTTCAGATCCCGATAATCAACACACATTTGTATTTGCCATCTTTCTTGGCGACTAGGGCAATGTTAGAAACCTATTCTAGATATTTGGCTACAATAAGGACTCTTGCCTAAAATTGCTTTTTAACTTCTTCCTTAATCTTAAAGAGCATTTCCGATTTCATCCTCCTTAATCTTTTCTAGATTAGTTTGCATTCAAGTTTAAGGGGAAGACTGTAGACCACAATGCTGGTGTTTAATCCAGGCATGTCCTGCTATAACTAGGTAAATATGTCCCAGCATTCTTAGAGTAGGTTTATTAGTTTGATCTTAGTAGATGGTTTTAGGGAACTTTCAATTTTGACCTCTTTTTGTTCTTTTTCAGTCTTTAAATTGATGACTTCAAATGATTCCTCATGGGGAAAAATTTGTTCTTCTTCATGCTTAACCAATCGCAATAGATCCTGTGGCATAGGGTTCTCCTCAGAATCTTTTTCAAAATCAACTTCTTTAGTATAAATTGATCGTTCAAAATCCATCTCAGGAAGCTTATTCAAAACATCCATTTCACTTTATCAAAGCACCTAAAAAGGTAAGAAAAGAAATAATATAGACAAAAAAATGTATAGATAGAGAATTGGAACAATGGCAGAGAATAAAAATAGGCATACAAGATGAAATGTTTTATGCAAAAATTTATTTTATTGATAATATTCGATAAAAGACGCCTATTACATGATCCCTATGAGCTATCAGGCAGAAGCAAGTAGGTTTGACATTACGTGAAAATAGAATTAAAAGGCATAGGGATTTCTGACATGGTGACACTGTCAGGAATAAACTTTAGTGGATAATGGTAGGTTACATTGCTTAGCTGCAACTGGTTCAATTGATCATCAATGATATGGATATGAAGGTTATAGAAGGCCCGATTCAGAATGACCAAAACATTAGTTGCCTTTTTTTTTCCTTCTGATTGACCAAGATCTATGCATCCTCCCAAGTGAAAAGTCTCATAGATCGAGGGGAATACCATCAGTTCTGGTCCTACTTCTTGACCTAACAGATGGGCTGCCTCGATCTTTAGCCTTCTTAACTTCCTATTTCTTGTACTGCATGTTGGGCTTAAATCCTAAATCCTTCTTGTCGACTTGGTTAATGACATTAAAAGCTTTGGCCTGTCCTTGAAGATTCTTACCAAACCTTTTTCTAGCTTGATAACCTTTGCCAACAATTAACTGCAGACCTATATGGGTATTCTTTAACAGTCAAGGCTAAACTATTGATATATCTTCTCCTATGAATGTAGCATTGACAAACTTAAATGACTAAAAGGACAGTTCAAGTGCATCCATATTCGATTCGATATAGGTAGTATCGATAAAAGTAATAATGATCATATTTTCTTTAGCTCCAACACTAACCACTTTGTTGTCAATTATGAATTTTAGCTTTTGATGCAAAGACCAGGATACTGCCCCAGCTGAATGTATCCATGGCCTTATAGGATGCGGTGCTGTCTACTACATAAAAATCAATCTCGTAAGTGCATGGGCCAATCTGAAGTGGAATAATGATGTTTTGACGACTCCATAGCAAGTGCCATCCAATGCTTGCACCATTGTATGGCTACGATTAATGTGGGAAACATCAACAGGAAGCCTGTTTAAGGTAGCTAAAAGCATGACATTGAGGGCAGAACCATTGTCTATGAGAACTTTTGGTAAGATATGACCATTGCAATGGGTAGTAATATGTAGGGCTTTGTAGCTACCCCTACCATCTAGAGGGATTTTACATTAGTGAATATATTTAGTTATCAGTGATGATACTGTTCATTAGGCAATCCAATTTGATTACAAAAATATCGACCGACACATATGCCTCGTTCAACACTTTCAACAGTGCATTTTGATGAACTTATGAGTTAAAGAGTAAGAACTATACGGAAATCTTAGCTAGCTATTTGCTCAACTGATTGATAATGCAATACTCTTTGTGCTTGATAATTTTCAAAAACTCAGTGGCTTCTTTCTTATTCACTGCTTTTTTGATCTTCTCAGATTTTGAGTCATTCATTTTAACTTGAGAAGTGATAAACATCATAGTGGCATCAATCTTCTGATTTTCTTGAGTAGGAAAACCATAACATCTATCGCTGCAGGTTAAATGGCTAACTCATAACGAGTTGACAATGGTAGTTAATTAAGTATGCTCCCCAATCATCATGACTCACCTTTTATATTTTGAAGGAATGGCTTTTGAAAATGGTGCAGTAGTTTCAATGAATAGCCTCATCATAGGTGTTAAAGAATTTGCCTTAATTTAATTAACCATAAAGGATAAGGATTATCCTCTTTTATACGGTGGCTCTATCTTTTTTGCTCAATCATATTCATCAATTCGATAGGAGATGCTTGCTTTTTATCATAAAATTCAATACTGCCGTCATCCATCATTCTCTAGACCATTGCTTGAAAATCTTTGCATGTTTGAAAAGTATGGCCACGAATAGTGTGAAAGTTAAAGAAGTCATTTGATTCTTCTTCTAATCTTTTAATTGCATTAAGCACTCTCGACTGAATTAATATTCGCCAAACCAAACTCATTGGTGTCCAAACCTCTTCTATGATCTTCTGAACCTTATAATCATCATCGACACTAATCATGTTCACTGCTAGCTTAGTATGGTTTAGTAGGGGGTTTGCAGTGACATTCAACCTTTGGTTTATCTTGAATTATAAAACCTTAAAATCAATGAGGCTTTGTACCCTTCACTTGAAAGAAATGCAGTTTTTAGTGTCATGACATGCTGCCCCAACATGATAGTCGTAATGGGTGTTAGGGTTATACCATTGATGGTATGAAAGTCTCTTATCTAGGACATACACCGGAGTAACTAAATGTCCTTGGATCAAAGCCTGATAAAGCTCTTTGTAGGTCATAAGGATAAGTTGAATTATTGTTTTTATTGGTTTGTATCTTGATTATTTAGCGCATTTTTGACAAAATTGTTGACATTTTGGATGGCTTGCAATTAGTTATGTTGTAATGGATTTGGTGAGATAGTAAAAAATGGTCTATATGTACGACATTAATCAACTGAGGAGGTATTATAACAGGGTTGAGTAGGGTGCACTTGGATAGTAAGGATTAGGCACTTAACACTAGCTCTATTGGGATAGGTTGGCTTCATTTATGGTATTTATCTCTCCTTTTTTCTTCTTATTAGTAGCAAGATTCTTGCTCAATCCAGATGACTCACCCAAGAACATCCTACCATTTTTAATTACTGTGGCACTCATCTTACCAGATAAAACTAGATTGATAAACTTTTTAGTGGCATTCCTTGTCAATTTCTCATATACGAAACATGTAAGGCGTTATTGAATGTCATAGTCATATTTTTCTCAATTAGAAGGGGTTGGACCATAGCTGCCTTTTCCCTTCACCTTTGAGCATATTGCCTGAAACTTTCGATTGGCTTTTTCTCTAAGTTCATAAGAGAAAAGTAGTAGAGGGCCCAATCTAACACATGTTGGTATTGGTTTAAGAAGGCTCTAGCCAAGTTAGCCCATGACTGAATTTTCACATTATTAAGCTTGATTACCAGTGGGTTGTTACCCTTGTCAAATTATGCTAAAAACAATAGATAAGAAGTTTCTCATCTTTCTTGTACCCTACCATCTTTTGAAAGTACATCCAAATATGCATAGTAGCGCCAGTAGTTTCATGTAACTTCTCAAAATCTAGCACTTTGAACTTTGAGGGAATGATAAGATTGGTTCCAAATTTATCATTCCTTTTGATAGCTCTAAGGCACTTCTCTAAAAGCTAACATTTACTCATATCATCGACAAACATTGCAAAATTTTTACCATTCATCCTCTCTTGCTCGTTGTAGACACCTTATTTTGTCCAGGCTAATTTTTAGCAATCTGGGGCATGGACGTGAGAGGGGGCAATGATCGTTGGGCAACAAAAAAGTATTTTGAGGAGGTCAAGAAGGCCTATGGATCATATCAAAGGTAAATGCAAAGATATGGCATCAAAGGA